>SRQL01000340.1:0-29923 GCA_018360575.1 Claviceps sp. LM454 group G7
GTTGGGACGTTGCCTTTTATGGCGGTGGAGGTACTGCTTAAGATCAATCATACCTACCGCCACGACGTCGAGTCGTTTTTCTACGTTTTGCTTCGCATGTGCGGGTGCGAAGCTTGGGACCCGGTAAAAGGCCTGGCTGTTAAAGGAGAAAAGCAGCGTAAGGAGAGCCGTTTTCGAAAGTGGCATGTCGGCACTCTAGAAGTTATTGCGGAATTGAAGCAAGGTCAGATGGCCAACATAAATAATCTGAGAATGATGGTCATGTGTGAGTTTCCAAAGGCCCTGGATGTCGTGAAGCCGCTTTGTGAGGAGCTTTTGCGGATCATATTTCCCCCAACGGAATATGGAATAAACTTTGGGACTCCTTGGAGCACCCCAGATGATCTTTACGGCCCCGTAATCACCGCCTTTGAAAAGGCTATCAGCCTGCTTTAAACAAGGGCGAACGGGATTGTTACCATATGCGGCTTTCGGGGGGGAATCATGATGGAACAGGCACATAGAATTTTGGAAGATCGCGAGGGAAAGGTTGACACAAGCATGGATCATTGGCAGCTGCAGTAGCGGCGAGGACCGGAAGAGGTCAGATATTGAAACGGAGTCACGCGTGTGAGAGCAATGGTTTTTGGGCTCGCACATTTGTGGTAGAGGCCAGAAATCAGTGCTCTCAATGGTTGGTGTGAACCATGGGCATGGTATGATTTAGTATACCAATGGTTAGCGCGTCTGGTGTAGTGTGGTACCTATGGTGTGCCGGGTGGCCACACTATGGTATACCATCATCCATGGTGTGACCCAAAGGGGTACCGCTAAGCCCAATTGAGCTTAGCGTATCGTCTTTCGGCAGGCGGTGGGATTCTGCCGGCCGGAATATACTTGGTACATCGCCCAAGCCTCGTGGAACCTCATGGATTTCACTCTAGTCGTCTGTGCACGACTCGGACCACGCCATCAGGTTCCCCGCACGCCATTCTCTTTCTTACTCCGTACAGTTAAACCCTAAACCCCGTTGAAACGATATCAGCTAAATGGCCTCCAGCCCATCGTTATATCGGGATATCGTTTTAACGTTTCTCACGTGATCTGGGCTTTATCACATGTCTCATCACATGACCACTTAAGTTGGGCCCCCGGCGAACGTCGTCGCTGAGTTTCCACCGCCGTACACAACCTTCGTGGATTAGGCAGCGCAAAGCGCTCCAATCCCATACGCGGAACAAATTGTTCGCTCACCGCCGCATAACTGTCACAACCATTGTCCACCTGAGCAGTAGAGAACATGGAGTCATTAGGCAAAACTGAAGAAATCGTGCGGCGACGCGTAGCGGAGGCGCACATTTCGTGTTTGCCTCTTGACTCTTGAGTCTTTATGCTCCATGTTACCATTTGTTTATACCGGTATGGTGTGGAGTCAGTCCAGCTTTCTGGACCTGTCATTGGTCAGTACACTTATCGGTCCTTATCGGTCCTTATCAATCCTTATCTCCTCCCTTCAGTTTTGCCTATTTTTGGCGCGCTCTGGCACAGCTTCGCGTCACTGCATTTTTGCAAAGAACGGGTAGGAGAAAAGGCTTAACCTCCATATTTTCTTCTATTTCTTCGAACTCCGTACATACTACATACAGGGGACAACGGCGACTGCGCGCGGATGCCCACCCCCTCGCTGAGACTCGCGCTCAGGGGTGGTCGTTTTCCGACTCCGAGACCGACACATCGCTACTCTCGGCTTCCAACACACGGACCCCAGCGGCCGCGGCAGGGCGGAACGCTGGCAACATACCACACTCGCGAATCTGGTGATCGTCGGCACCGCAGCGCAAGCACTGGCCCAACGACCGACGTCCTTCCCACACATCCTTCGACACCCACGCCGCCCGAGCCTTCGCCTTCCCCTTCCCCTTCCCCTTCCCTGCAAAACCAGCACTCGCAACCCTCGTCATCACAGTGTCGCCTTCGGTGTCCAACGACGGTCCGGCTGGAGTGGACGGCATCGCTATGCGGCGGAGAGCGGCGCGAAGATCCAAGGCTCGGTCCCTGGCCGCCGCGGCTTTGTAGGCGGCGACGGCTGCCGCATAGTTGTCGGCGGGAATATCTGTGTTCCGATTGCATCGCTTGTCGAAACCCGGCTGAATGGCGATCTGCAATAGGTCGACCTTGTCAATATCGGACATGTCGAGCGAGTCGGCCTTCGCCATCTGCGACTCGAAGCGGACCAAAAACTCAGTGAACGATTCATTGGGAAGTTGTCGCATACGGCGGAGTATGTGTCCGATATTGACAAGGTCGACCTATTGCAGATCGCCATTCAGCCGGGTTTCGACAAGCGATGCAATCGGAACACAGATATTCCCGCCGACAACAGGTATCCGACGATTATTTATTATGCAGCTCCGCCGTTCCCTGGCAGATACTTCCCTAATAAACAGGAGGGCCTTCGTCTCGAAATTCAACCGCCGGCCAACTCCTAGTCCGTCGCTGCTCTGCAATACTGGGCATTAGTTTGTTGATCGCTGCGATGAATCGGTGAGAATCTAGCCCAGCAGACGAAGGCAGCCGCCATGTGTTCGTCCCGATTGAGCCACCTTCACGGTTCAAGTCACAGCCAGTGTAGAGAAGTCTACTACGCGCGTGCTGCTGACGCCCATGAATAATCCTAGGCTATTCCCTACTGCCAAAACCATTCTGGAAGATGTAGACAGAAGTGCCGGAGATCTATCTTGCCGCAAGGTGCTTATGCTCGCGCGCTCTAGGTTCTTCATCAATAATCCCATTAGCTTTCATATCTCAGGTCAACGGATGGTCGTCAGGCCTGGTACAAGAAGATCTCTGAGGTGTCGCTTCGTGACATGGCCGTATTTATTGCACAGCCAAAAAGAGGTATGACAGCCAAAAAGAGGTATGAACGATGATGCTTCGACCGCTATACCTACGCCGTGACTTCCACCGATGGAAGGTCAGGCTCACTCTCATGTTTATTTTCTTTGCTTATCCACGTCCATGGGCTCTATTTTCCAGTTCATCTTCCCATTTAGTTAGTTGACTCAAGTTTCATCACAATCAAAGTTGCGAGGTTGGAACGTGAATCAACATTCGCTCCGACTGTACATGCAACGTCCGTCGTCGTCACACGTGTCTTGAGCAAAACCCGAGTTCAAACTCCCAAGCCCATCCTTCGTCCGGAGAGCAGAGCCTGAGAATCCTGAGCGCCAGACCTCAACGGCTTCGACGTCGATCACCTCGTTGTTCATCAACGAATTGTCCAAGTACGCGTCACCAACTCGCCTGAGTGTCACATATATCCTTGTGTACGTCTGTGAGTTCTGTCAGGACTCAGTTGAGAGCTCATCGGCCGCGAAGTGCTTTCGCTCGTCCACTCGTCCAGGGATTCTGAGTATCCGACGTGTGATGAGTCATGGCCAATCTCGTCCTGGCACACTTTCTTTGATTCATGAATTGATGGCGAAAATGGGCGACTCGGTGCCTTGGAAGGGGGCATGCGTTTCCCGGCACCGGCCCTGACAGAGGTTCCACGCGCAGTGACTTCACGGAAACGTATTTATTAGGTAGTTAGGCTTTTTCATCGGACGATGACAAGACTACTTACTGTACTTGTTGATGGAAGTTTTGGGTTGAACACAGTTGACGAAGTCCATGGCGGAATCAGAACATATCGAGGAGAGCATCCTGTCAACGCCAAAGTGGGAAAAGCAGACATTAAGAATTCTTGTCTTGAACAGATCTCTATGACGACGATAAGGCCCGAAGTATGTGCCTCGATGGTCATGGGAATGCTAAATTACAATTGTCCATCTCTCAACTCCCGTTCCATCATGATATACTGCCCGAAAAATCGCACACGGCCATACAGTAGTCAGACTGCGGAGTCGGACTGCGGTTTCTCCTTGGGAAGCTCCCTGATAGTTTTGTCAAAAATGGTGATTACGGGATCGTAAAGATCATCTGGGTTGGTCCAAGGAGTCCCATGGTTTTTCCTTTTCCCTTTGGGAGGAAAATAATTTCCCTATGCTCTTCACAAAGCGGCTTCACGACCTCTAGGGCCTTTTGGAACTCACTCATGAGGTTGTCCAGCGTTTCTGGCGCGCCCATCTGACCTTGTTTGGTTTCCGCAATCTCTTCCAGAGTGCCTAAATGCCACTTTTTGGAAATGGCTCTTCTTACGCTGCTCGTCTCCTTCAACAGCCAGGCGTTTTACCGGGTCCCAAGCTTCGCGTCCGCACAGCCAAAGCAAAAGGTAAAAGAATGGCTCGACGTCGTGGCGATAGGTGTGATCTTTTCTAAGCAATCTCTCCACCACCTTAAATTGTATTGTGTCGGTCAGGTATCGTGCTCCCTGGTATGCACGCCAAGTCGAGGTCGATTAGCATGCTCTTGAAGCCACCCGTGTCAGGCTTTGTGTGGTCCGTGATGATGATGTTGTGAGCAGATATGTCACGATCCACGGACCTTAACGATAGGCAAAATATGTAAATTACGACCCTCGAGCACGCCAAGTCGTCCTTGCTCACAGCATCATCATCACGGACCACACAAAGCCTGATACGGGTGGCTTCAAGAGCATGCTAATCGACCTCGACTTGGCGTGCATACCAGGGAGCACGATACCTGACCGGCACAATACAATTTAGTCACGGTGCAAGATCCCACCCTCGACGTAGAGAAATCGATGCGCTCTGATCGCATCTCTCAAGGATTCCAGCAGCTTCTTCACTGTTTTTTAAAGTCTTTGATGACCTGGCCGACCGGTGAGATTATATGGCAGGAAAATATCCTATTCTCCCACGGCTCCTTGCCAGAACTATTCGGATCCGGCTCGGCGACGCCACTCGATGCATAACTCTCGGTCGACGAAATTGCCGTATACTCGATTCCTAAGCCGGACTTCACAGACTGCGACGACTTTGATGCAGATGCGCCGCCGGGGATGTTCGAGGGGACTAGGTCTGACAGACGAAACTTGTGCGGCTTGCCGACCGTCAATCCCTCCCACATCTCTGATTCTCTGTATTGCTGGTGTTGTGACGATAGCCTACGAGCTTGGCCACCCCCTCAACACCGCGACTTCGCGCTTGCTTTAGGTGCTTCACCTCTGGACGTCGCTTGCTTAACTGGTGCCCACGCAAATTTAGCAACGCAGCCTTCCGAGGTTTCATAGCATACCGTCCCGCGGGTGATAATGGCACATGGCGGCTTGGCCATTAGCTTCTGCAGCTTGATACTTCTGTCCTCACCGTCCACATCCACCTCGACAGAGAGCCAGCCGTTACGCTTAATGAACGTATCCGCGCCCAGCATCTCGGCATTCATGGTAGCGTAGCTAACAAGATCTCGCGCAAACTTCTCGGGTTCTCTATCGATGTCGAAGGTGCCTGAGCTGTACGCTCCCGACCGATCGAAAATCCAGAGCTCCATCATGCGACCGCATAACAAGAAGGCACGTACATATCGGCGCGTGGGTTGGACGCAGAAGATGTTCCGCACAATCAGACCAATTTGGGGGACGTAATCCTAGAATTCGCCTGGTTTGAACTGCTCCTTGTGTTCTCCAACGACGCCAAGGTTCTGAAACATATATTTGACCCTCCCTTTTCAATGGTCCGTTTCTGTAAATAGATGTCGACTTGTCCTATTCCTTCCTCAAACTGATAGGCATTATTGGTGGTGTGGATAGTGTTTGTCGCACCCAACAAATATGTTCTCTCAAGTTTAAAGAACCACTTCAGAACAGCATGCTCTTCAGCATTATTCGGCAAGCCTTTCCATTTACTGTTCCTGTGTTCTTTCGGTAGGTTCTTGTACATATCGTGCCCGTCTGGGGAGTCTATTCCCCAGCGGCTGGTGCAAAAGAATATGTCCTGAAAGCCATCCACTGCGCGAAAGAGGCTATTCTTCACCTCGTCAAAAAGCTCATCTTTCTTGGCGGCGAATCTTTCTTGGCGGCGACGACCGCGTGATCTTTGCCACCTGCACTCAAATTGCCCTTCGAAATTGCTCTTCGGGGGAGTGCCAGCACGCGGAGTTGGGCTGACCTCTCTTGTGGAAGGGTTTTTGAGCTGGAGGAGGGCTGAGTGCATCGACACGGTCCAACACAGCCTCCCAAATGTGGGCGTCGTAGGCGTTTGTGACGATAGGTTCGACAAGCGCCTGAAAATTAAGGTGCTCAACCGACCCTTGCATGAAACGTCTTCCTATTGAAAGCAGCTCCAAGTCCAAGTATTTCTTCCCATACGGAGCGAGAAGAAGACCTGATGTGAGACTACCAAGTATCAGAGCGCCATGAGTCATTAGGTAGATGGCTCAAAATCGCGTGACTTGGTCCGAAATTGATTAAGCGTGTTGTCAAACGGATGCTGCTCGACAATCGTGATCCGCTCGGAGGTGAGAGTCATAACTCATGGCGAAGCCCTGTTCTTTGCAGAAGGGAATGCAGCAGGGAAGCCGAGTCTGGTTATGGAATTTGGGAGGGTTGGAGGTTGGGAGCAGAAGCGCAGGATAATAATAATGAATTACGCTATTTGCGGGGGTGCGTCCCATTCTTCGTGTAACCTGGCAGCCAGTGCAAACTGGTGAAGCCGGTTCGTGGAAATCAGCCACTTCGTCAGCGTGCGCGCCTTGTCCGGGACGTCAAGGGCCTGTCTGACGTGCTGACGTCCCTCTTGTCGCGCAGTGGGCCCACGTCTGGGTGTATATTAGGTAGGTCGGAGGTGGGAATAGTCCGGGCATTGTAGCAGCACGTGATAGATGTCGTCGGGGCGCATACCTATGGGTGAGTCCACGTCGGGGACGTTCCGTGCATACAGGAATGCGCGCATCTGGACGAGGGCAGCAGACTCGTGTTTGAGCAGCGAGCGATGGAGTCGTGTCATTTTCTTCGTCGAATGAAAGTTTGGTGCGAGTTCGGCCGCCCGGAGTGTCGCCCTGGCTCTGTCCGCCTCCAATCGCGCTCCAGAATCTCCTTCCGGGGGGGGGGACGACCAGCGAATGGCTCGAAGGGCGGTCTAGTCGTTGCGTTGCGTTGCGGCGCCGGCGTCGGCGGAGGTGGTTTGCTATTGTCACGCAAGCTTGGCGTATCTTCTCAGCCATGCCATTCGCTGTGATCCTGTCGTAGAAGCGGCGCTGGAGGTGGTCGAGGTATAGGTCGATTGGTGGGGTCGCAGCTTCAGTCTCGAGAACGCTGATCGGGGTGGCTCTGTACGCTCCAGTGACGACTCGGAGACATTTTGATTGCTCTGTCTCGCCACGCTTCCGCGTTTCGTGTGGGTATGCCAAATACCCGCTCCGTATGTCATCGTGCTGCGGATGACCTGCGTATATAGGAGGCGTGCGTCGCGGAGGGGGCACCCCCACGTCGAGGCCGCCAGTGCGGTGAGGGCGAGTCGTTGCCGGACGAGTTTCTTTTTGACTGCTTTCTGGTGGTCCTTCCACAGGAGTTTCCTGTTAATCTCGACGCCGAGGAAGCGTTCGTGTTCCTTGGGGGGTATTATCGCCGTACCCAGCCGGACCGGAGTGGTGGAGGCTTTGTGATGGCGGTGGAGGTGCATCAGTTTGCTCTTCTTGGGGTTGAACTTCAGGCCCCAGTCGTCGGACCAGTCTTGGCAGATGTCCCAGGCGTCTTCCAGGCTCTTCCGAGTTTGTTCTTCTGTCTTTCCCACCGTGAGTATGTTTGTGTCGTCGGCGAACCCTATCGTCAGGCAGTTTTCAGCGGCTTCGAGCCTCCTGTACAAAGGCGTCATGTAGAGTAGGAATAGTATCGGTGATATGGGGGAGCCCTGTGGTACTCCGGAGGGGACGGGTATCTCATCTGTCATCTGGTTCTCAAAATGTAGGCGCGCCGTTCTCCCTGTGGTGAAGCCGCGGGTCCACGCTGCCATCCACGCCGGGAGGCCGAGCTCGAGCATGAGGGCGGTGAGTCTGCCGTGGTGGACGGTGTCGAATGCGGCGGAAATATCGAGCTGGAGTAGGGACGCGATGCTCTTGTGGTGCCACGCGGCTCGCACTGCTTCGGTCAGGGTGCTGAGGGCTTTTCAGTCGATCTATTTGTTCTATCGCCCATTTGCAGTTCGGGGAGGATCCCGCTTTCTTCCGCAGCGGTGGTGAGTCTGGCCGCCACCGCTGATTCCATGATCTTGCCCGCGATGTTGAGTAGTGAGATCGGGCGCCACGCGTCGGCTCGTTGGTATTCAGACGGCTTTTTCCCGGCTTTTCGTAGAATCACTACCTTCGCTTTCCGGTAGGGAGCCGGGTAGTACCCAAGCCGGCAGCTGTGGTTGAGGAGTTGGGCTAAGGCACGGGCCAGGGCGGGGCCGCACGCTTTGAAAAATCCTGCGGGCATCTCATCGATGCCGGGTGCCTTCCAGCTGGGTAACTTTTTTATTATTTCGTGGATCTCGGTCTGGTCGAAGTGGTCCGAAGCCGGGAACGGTGCAGTGTCGAGCCTATGTGGGGTGTCGATTGGGATGTCGGTGACGCGGGCCGTGGAGGGGGGAAGAATCTTTCTGAAAACGCCTCTGCCTTTTCGCTGTGGGCAGTAGAGAGTGTCAACGTCTGTCCTGATCCGCGATATAGGGCTGGTATTTGTTTCGTCTCGGGGGGCGTTCCGCTGCGAAGCCGCGCCCAGCGTTCCAGAGCCCACAGGTCCTTTCCCCCTGCTGTTGTTTTTGAGACTACCTTCCTCCACATGCTGCGTTTCTCCTCATGTACGATGCGAATCTGGGTATCCTCTGCCTCGCACGCCAGGCGCCAGTTTTCCTCTCTTCTTCGTGTCCTCCAGCGCCTCTTGGCTCTCTTGGCAATCCTGACCGCTTCCTGAACTTTCGCGTTCCACCACGGTTGGGTTCTCGGCTCCGGTCGGGGTCTTTTAGGGGCTGTGAGGTTGGCAATGTCCTGCAGGCGGCGTATTCGTCTATTTCGGCCGGAGTGCTCAATGTGGTTGAGTTGGTTTCCGGGTGGAACCGCATAGCTGCCTCTGCCCGGGCCATGTCTTTGTTCAGCTTTCCCCAGCTGTGCCTGGGTTCGTCCTGGCGCCTCGTGTCCGCGTCAGTGGTGATATCGATGCGTTGTGACACGTGGTCTGACCCGGCCAGGTCGACACCTCCCAAGAGTTCCACATCCAAGTCTTCAGAGTGCCATGCGTGGTCTATCGTGCTGTTGCGTTTCCCTTGGCCGCTCCATGTGACCTCCCCCCAAGGGGCGGCCAGGCTGAGGTTCCACTGTCGGGTGAATTCCAACAATTCGGAGCTGCCAGCCGAGACTCGGCCGTGTCTGTCCCACAGAGGATGGTGTTGGTTGAAGTCGCCTACGAAGACGCATCTGCCCCGTACCGGCATTGTCGTAAACTCTGTGATGGGGGTCACCCATTGCCTCTCGTACATCGGGGAGTAGACGGAGAATATCTCCACTCCGTGCACTTCCACCGCGCACCAGTCCACTCCCTTCCTCCCGGTCCATATTTCGGGCCCGTGTCGCTTGTGGATGTATATGGCCGTTCGGCCCCCGTACACTGCCAGCTGGTAGTGTCCCAGGCTGGAGTTGGGGGAAGTCTTCTCTCCGTTGTTTACTTCCTGGATTGCTATCACGTCGAGCTCGACGTCGAAGTTCAGTGCGATCTCAACGAGTTGTCTCCTCTTCCTTGTGTTCCAGTAGAGGACTCGTATCATAGGGTGATGGGTTGGGAGTTGGTCGGCGTGGTAGATGGCCCGGCGGGGGCGGAGGGTCGGCGGATTAGGAGACGGCTGCGCTTCCTCGGGGACGCCTCAGGGGAGAGGTTGTCTCCGGCAGGTCTCCTTCCTTCGGTGAATGGGTCATCGTCATCCCGGGGGTTGGCGAATTCCCGCGGCCGGCTTGGGTCAGCCGACCTTGCTTGCGCCCACTGTGAATTGGCGACGGGGCAGAGTCTGGACCACGCTGGGTGAGCTCCGGAACAGTTGGGACACTTCTCCCGGGCCGTTCCGTGGAGTGCCGGGCATTCCTGCTCTGTTTGGTGCTTGGCGGCAGAGCAGCGTCCGCATTGAGCGGTGGCGTTGCAGAATGCGGCGATGTGCCCGAATTTGTGACAGTTGTAACACTGTCGAGGGCGTATCGCCTCATTGAAAGGTTCTGCTTCGAAAATCTCCGAGTCGTATATAACCCCCGAGTGGATCAGGCGGTTGGCCGCCTCAAGGCTGTCGACGCCAATGATGAGGGGAGAGCGTGTCGCGGTGTTCTTCGGTTTTCGAGCTATAGCTCGAACAATGCCGGGGCCGTTCGCGGCCGCCAGCCTCTTCCGGATGTCCTCTCGGTCTTGGTGCTCGGACAAGCGACAGGGAAGCCCTTGACGACGACGCTGAAAACCCGGCGGTTTACTGTTGCGTCGGGTCCAAACGCGGTTTGAACCCAATCTTCGGTCTTCGGGCGGGATCACGGAATGTGATGACCGTGTCGCCGCTTTGCAGGCGGCGTGCGGCTACAGCCGCCTCGGATTTGAGCGCTGCGTTTACGGCTTTGACAATCTCGACGGGGCTCCGTCCTGAGACGGTGCTGCTGATGCTGGTGCCCTGTATCAGCATTTCCCTATGCAGTCGCGGGGGGGCTGCGATGGGAGGGGGGCTGCGCGGCCCTGGGGGGTTGGGGCTGCCTCTCGCGGCGATGGACGCCCATGTGGTTCCTCCCGTGGGAGGAGCTCGGAGGGCCTTCTGTACGGCCTTCTCGATCGATTTCTCGAGGTTTTCGGTCGTGACGGTGTTGTTCTGCGCGTGGCGCTGCGGGTTGTTGGCGCCAGTGTTGAAGATGCTCAGGCACACCTCCCACACGGCCTCCAGGGCTGGGGGTGTGACCAAGCGAGCCAATTTTTCGTACTTGGCGATGAGTGGTTTTGGCACTCGTTCCCGTACCGTGATCGCCTCCGTGACGACCGCTTCGACGTTGACGCTGCCGAGCCCCGAGAGGGGGTGGTGGCAGCTCTGGGCGAGGCCACGCGTCCCGGAGTCGATATCCATTGGGACGGCGTCGCCCGCCGCCCCAGCGCTCTGGGCAGCATGCGTCATCGCGGGAGGGGGTTTCCGGGTGCTGCGAATCTTTTCCACGGCGGTGGTCTCCGTAGACTTATTACAAGTTGAAGTGCAGGATCAACGTGATGTGATTAACGAGTGCCGAAACCACTCATCGCCGAGTACGAAAAATTGGCTCGCTTGGTCACACCCCCAGCCCTGGAGGCCGTGTGGGAGGTGTGCCTGAGCATCTTCAACACTGGCGCCAACAACCCGCAGCGCCACGCGCAGAACAACACCGTCACGACCGAAAACCTCGAGAAATCGATCGAGAAGGCCGTACAGAAGGCCCTCCGAGCTCCTCACGGGAGGAACTGATGTGATGTGATTGTGACGGTGTGACCTGATGGGGACCCACATGTGCCGACCAATGACAAACGATCAATAGGTAAGGTACCTAGGTTAGGTACCTACACTTCATGCACTTTACCTGATTTCGTCGCGTTTTCATGAGCGCGTCAGCTTTGCCTCAAATATTCCTTAGCTTTATCACGATCAACGACGCATGGGCTATGGCACACCGGCTCTCTTTGAGTTGGGGTCTCCTGAGAGGACGATAAGAAGACCCTGATTACGTTGGTGAATTTCGCAAGCTACCTACTGACGAGACGGCCCTCCAGTGTGACCGGTGTACTGTATGTACGTTGTTCGTGGCTAGATCGGGTTTCGAGCTTCTCCTACTAATGGCCCTTAGACGAGGCGGTTTAATCGGAAGCGTCGCCTCGAACAACTCGACGAGAAAGATATCGATGAGCAGGACGATAGACCGCCACCTGCCAGACGTCGGCGGCTGACCACAGAGACTCCAGCCACCGACTTGGCCTCTGTGCCTTCTAGACGGTGTTCTGGGTGCAAGAGGACGATTCCCCTCTCGAATTTCCCTCTAAAAGCTACTGGCAAGGACGGCCCTCCAGTGTGATCGGTGTACTGTACGTTGTTCGTGGCTAGATCGGGTTTCGAGCTCCTCCTACTAATGTGCCCTTAGGCGAGGCGGGTTAATCGCGGTCCCCCGAGACAATAGCTCCGCCGCACCCCGACGAACTCGACGAGCAGGATGCCGATGACCAGGACGATAGACCGCCACCTGCCAGTCCTCGGCAGGAGGCTCCCGTCCCAGAGGAGACTCCGGCCGTCGACTTAGACTCCGTGCCCGCACAATTTTGCTCTGGGTGCACGAGAAAGCTTTCCCTCTGTGATTTCCCTACGAAAAACAATGAAATACTCCTCACATGTGTGCGGTGCAAGGTGCGTCTGCGCTAAGAACGCGAGAACTCCCCCCACTAACATGCCCATAGGTGAAGCAGCAAAATCGACGTCCCCGGAGGCGGCAAACGGCTCCGCCGCAGATCGGCCAGGAGAATGTTGCACCACCACCTTTCAGACGCGCGCGGCGGAGCAGGGCACAGATAAACGCTGAACGCGCGGCTGAAGAAAGGAAGAGAATTGCGAACGTGGAGGAGGCCATGGCAGCGGCAGCTAACGCGCGGCGGATCAGGGAACAAGCAGAGGCGGCGAGAGCGGCTGAAGATGCGAGGAGAGATACGACCGCAGTCGTGAGCACTGCCGAAGCTGAAGTCGAAGCTGCGAGGAGAGCGAGGAGAGCGGCTGCGGATGCGAGGAAAGCGTCGAGGGCGGCTGAAGATGCGAGGAGAGATGCGAATCTACGGGAGTCCATGGCAGCGGGAGCGAGGATGGCCGAAGCTAATGCGCGGCAGTTCAGGAAACAAGCGGAGGCGGCTTGGGCGGCGAGTGCCGCTGAATATGCGAGGAGGGATGCGGCTCTACGGGAGTCCATGGCTGCGACAGCGCTCGCGTCTCAGGAGACGAGCAGAGCGGCGGTTCTACATGAGTACCTAGAGCGACGACGAAGCCTGCCACATTCATATTCTGCAAGAAGAGGTGTGTTCACTTCGATATTCCGCACAGTCTGTTGACCGGAAACCAGTCGAAAAGCACCCGCTTTCTCAGGAAAGTTTGGATATTCGGCGTTACAACGCGGCCCTCAGCTTGACATTCTGCTCCCTCGACCACAACATGGAGGTAGACCTGAAGAGCGGCGTCAAGGTATTTCAGCTGCACGGCGAGCTGTACCGCTCGAAAGGCCCTCTGATCCATCCCGGGGAAGACTCCGGCCTTTGCCCAGCTTGATATTTCACAGCCCGGAGAGAGCGACTACTCCTCGCTCGGCAACGCATCCGAAATGAGATTGGGTTCTTCTGCGGCAGCTGCCGAAGAGAGCATCGCGTGCAACCCGTTCGTCGAGATATGGGGAACTCAGAGGCAGGTGCTATTATAGCGTGCCGGTTGATAATGGCATGTACGAGGCGCTGCGTTACCTCATGCTCTCCGTTCGGCGAGAGCGGCTATGACGTCGAATTATTTCTTAGAGCTGGTATCGGTGAAACGCCTGCTGAGGGAGCTTTATGTTCGCCGAGACTGTTCTCTATGGATCCAGCGAGCTCTTTTTCGGAGTCCAAAAGCAACAGTTTGACATTTTAGCCGCGCTCGCTGAGCGGAAAGCATCAGGTAATGCAGCGCCTTGTGTATGCCATTATTGGCGCTGCGGCCGCCGGCCGGGCCCGCACCGCAGTCCGTCCCCCAACAGAGGATGAGCTGCAATTAACACGGAGTTGCAATCGACTGACGATGGAGGCCAACAGGTCCACGGAGCGGCTATCCACTGTCAATAAGGACTGGGTCCATCATAGACCTCCCCAACCCCAGTCCAACTATATACTCTTCTCGACGCGGAGTGTGCTCCGGGGCTGGAGACAAAAGCCTACCTAGTGTTTACAACATAGACCCGTCTTCGAAGTTCGCAGGCTTCCCGTAAAGACTCGGCGTTGTAGGCCCTCCCTTCCCGTAGTCCAACCCGGCCAAGATCCTCGAGAAGAAATAGGAGAAAGTTGGCAGAGACAGAGGGACGGTCAGGGCAAGGCTACCACAGCAGACCATCATGGCCGTTGAATGAACAGAACTCGAGCTTCCACTCTAGGGGTAGAGTTGTCCATGTCCTTGAATCGTCGCTGAAGCACGATCCGCCGCCCTCATGCAGATGCGCACTGAGAAAACAGGCCGTTGCGAGTTTCTCTATTCCTAGAAAATCCCCGACGCAGAGTCACCTACCTACGTAATTACTGGGAAGAAACTAATGGCCACTATCACGTCATCTTGGAGGGTCCAACATTTGCACAATTGCGACTTGACATACACTTTCTGATGGCGCTCCGCTACCGCCGTGGCTTGGGGATAGCCTTGAACAGCCCGAAGCTTTGCATCGCTGGTTGCGCAATGAATACTTCGCACAGGCCGACTCCAATAGTTCGTCCTCGCGACTTGACGGAAAGCGAGATGGGAAGGGGAAGCCGCGGCGGCACTGGACGGAATGTTGAGGAGCTCTGAATTTTAGTATAATGCACACGATCACTGCGTCAATTGCCAATCCTTATGTCCTTGACAGTAGATCGATCACCTACGCATGTGGAATACTCCCTCACATGTCCGATGCCTTTCTAGGGGGGTTAAAAGCCTAAGCAAGTCTAACATCTGTGTCTTGCGGACGCGAGACTTTACTTCGACCCACCAACAACCGTGCAACGAGATGAGGCAGTGGCTTTGGGTATGTGCCATAAGTTGTAACGGCTGTTGGACTCTGCCGTTTGTTCAGTCCGGGTGTTGCTCAAGAAAAGGAGTGATGGCAGAATTACAATCTGAGGCAGTATAATCTTGGATAAGCTGGATTACGATTACCTACGGTCCAATCACAGAGATAACACTGTACAAACGAGTTGCTCTGAAGGCTGCGTTTGTAACACACTCTTTTCGCGGGGCGCTCACTCGCGGGAACTTCAACTTTACACCATCTACCTTCCAGAGAAGATTAGAACACCGTTCCTTCGAGAGAAAGATGTTTCGTACATTTGTTTCTTCGGGCATGTTGAGAGCATTAGCTCCGAACGTCCCGCCCGTAATACCCCCTATCCTTGATTTCAAGCACGCAATCACTTATTCCCGAGGCGTTTGCAGCATCGGGGACAACCCCGTGGAGCGTAAAATCGCTCTGAATGAACGTGGAGAAGAAGTACGAGTCACGGCTCACAACTTGCTATTACTGCGTTATTGCTAATCTGTTCATGTGCCCAGATCCTTTTCAAAGGCCAGTACCCGCCAAAAGGATACACCTACGTTCGTCCTGGTGACCCATATGTAACTCGGCACTGTCGCAGTCTAGCTCAGGAGAAAGGAGCTAAGATATATGTATTCGTGAGTCACAAGTTGAGACGTATAAAACGTACTCCGCCACGGCTCTGACTTACACTTCACAGTTCCGCAGCCGGAGCAGGAGGCACCCTGGAGGGCAACACGGTCTCTATGTCCCGAACTGGATCTTTTCCATGGCCAAGGCTCAAAATAATCTAAGATTAAAGATTCACAACGAAAAATTGACACGATGGTTTCAAAAGAATTATCCCCATATGCCATCAAAGGATATGGCTGGAATCCAGAAGCAGTTCCCTTTCGAGAAGACTTCAAGCTTACCACGAAGCATTGAAGCCTATGTTCTGTCTCGGCATACAGCGTTTAACTTTTTCTGTTCCGGCGACGAGAAAAGTAGTATGGCGCGTCAAGAAGCTAATGAGATTGTAAAAACCTGGCGTGGAGAATGACCCCAGATATCTAAATTGCACCCATTTCCAACACGAAGGGGTATGGAGCCGACGTTATTTGCTGGTCTAGGGAACCTTTTCAGTATGGTTTGGTCACATGGTATGACCGAGCTTCGCCATGCGCTACACCTGTACTCCTACCATGACTCTTTTGTAGCTGTTACCCTAGCATCAATTTGCCTAGCATCAATCTGTGGTAGCCTTGGTCCTTGATACTACAAATTGAAATTGAGTACCGTAGTGGGTCGTCGTTGATGACTTCAGCATTTGTTTGTAAAGCAACTGTTGCACTTCGGTTTGCTGCCTCAGCAGTAACTCTAGCTGGTAATTGCAGAATTGCAAGCCGAGGCCGGATGATCTTGGACCAGGCATCGAGAAGAATCTACTATCACGCACGGTATAAATAAAGAGGTGATACTGTGCAAACGAGTGGCCCGAAGACTGCGCCATTCCACATGTAACACATTCTTTTCGCTGACGCTCACTCGTAGAAGCTTCGACTTAAGACCATCTACTTTCCAAAGACTATAGTTAGCATACCGTGCCCTCGAGAAAGATGTTTCGTTCATTAATTCCTTCTGGTACGCCGAGAACACCAGCTCCGAGCAGCCAGCCCGTAGCGCCCTCTATTCTTAAACATGCAATTACTTGCCTCCGAGGCATTTGCAGCACCGGGGCCGAATCCGTGGAGCGCGAAACCTCCTATATAAACAAACATGGAGAAGAAGTACGATTCAGCTGGATACCTAGCATGTGCGTACTACGTGTTTGCTAACTTCCATTCATCTAGATCTTCTTTCGTGGCGAGTCCCCACCACCAGGATACAGATTCCTTCCTGCTGGCTCCCACTACCTTACTCGGCACTGTCGTATTCTGGCTAATAAGCAAAGAGTGAATTTGTATGCACTTGTAAGTTTTGAGGGGCAAAAACGCGTTTCTCCATTCTTTGTGCTGAATTTCATATACCTTCACAGTACCTCCCGTGGATCAAGAGGTCCAAGACTAAGAGCCCCTTTACTGTCTTTACAGGCCAAAGCGGCCTTTATGTCCCGGAGCGAATCTTCGCCACGGTTACGTCTCAATACGAGAAAATAATAGATAAAAGAGACATGAAAGTGGCTCGAATCGTGAACAGAGATTATCCTCGTATGCCATCGGAAGATAAGGCTGAATTCCGGAAGCGCTGCTCCTCACCTCTTGTGCGGCCTTTGTCCGGAGACGACATTGCCAGTCTTGCCCAGCGTTATGCACGGGATCGATACACGGCGTTTTTATCTCTGTCTCGGTCCGAGGGCAACAAGAAAGCACGTAGAGAGGCGTGTCGAGAAGCTGAGCAGATTGTATCTTCCTGGCGTGGGCCATGATGATTGATCTTTTTTCCTAGACACAAAGTTTTTTCTTTTTTAATCCAAGCAGCTTCGCGAATCGCGAGCTTCAGGGTTTCCTGACGTCGTGTTGTTACTTTGGGACCTCCTGAGTGCCTTACTCGCGGTTGGTTAGAACACTGGGGATGACTCATTGAGTCATTGGTGCTATACTTTGTCTCCCTTTCTCACTAAATGTATTCTCGCCATTGTGCGCTTGTAAGAAACGGTTGGACTGGTGTATGAGTCGATGGAATGATGTGTAAGCGTCATTTGTTTGCCACCATACGAGCAGTCTTCATGATTTTGCGTCGCCGTCTCACATTTGACGCGCTTGACATCCGACGCCGCATCGCCCCTTGGCATTCTAACATACAATACCTTCCTGCCTTCTCATTCGCGATGGTTCGTTTTCTTGAATTGGATGGTACGTTTGAGAGCCTGGCTCTATGATAACCGTGAAGGCTTTACAAGACACGCGGTGTGTGAGAGGATACACCCATCCTCCGAAACTATCCGTCGTACGCGAGAGGTGAGTCTCGTTCGATTGCCTGTAATGTCGCTGATTTTGGGATGGAGGAATTACTCTGCAGTAAGTGGGAGCGTATTCCGCGTCGCATCATACGTTGCGTGTAGGATACCGGCAACTCGGAGCACAGCTCTATCCCCAAACTGGAGTGAAGCTTGCGCTTCTTGGACGGTTGCGGATTGCTTCTGCATTTGTAATGCGAACAGATGGCAGCCGTGTAAGTCGATCACTCTCATGAGTCATATCCCTCAGTGTTCGGGCATAGTAGCGCAAGCTTTGAGCGACTGGATTCTTCAGACTTCAGGTTGATCTGGCAAAGGGTCGCAAGTTGCAACAAAGGCCACCAGGACCACAGTTCAACTTCTCGAAGTCAGCATGGATCAAACGGTTCATGCAACAGGCTCCATGCACTATGACCTGCAGATGCGCGTATTATGACATACATATCTATACATAGGTAGCTTGGTCGACCCCCGTGTTCAGCATATGGCACCATACAGATCACGGGAGATGAGGCGCGCGGCAAAAGGCACACCGAGGCTTTGGGACTCCGCAGAGACCACCGATTTTCTATCGAATGGGGAGGATCTGTGATTAACCAAAGTTGGAATTGGTTCAGATATCGGCGTGGATCATGAAGTTTGTACATACCATCAGTATGGGGCGAAGGAGTTGTCTTGTCTTCTGTTCGCGAGGTTCGTCGTTACAGAGGTTAGGAGGTACCTAACCAGGTACCTAATGTAAAGCCTATTATGCGAAAGGCGGGGTAATTGATTTGTGGCGGCAGTCGCTGGAGGAATACTCTGTTAGGTTTGTAAAAAGAGCTCTCACCGTTCATGTTGCATGCAGTGATGCACAGACAAAGTTGCTCAGGAAATTTGAACATGACCTTTGACTTGTGCGTGTGCGTAATGAATCACGGAGGACAGTGACATCTGTGGATGATATAAGATAAGAAAATTACCGTGCATCGCAGATAGATCATTACTACCCTGTGAACAACACACGCATGCACGTTAATATGATGTGCAGCTGCAGCCAAAGATGCGACGTAGTCGTACCTAATGCTACGCATCGCGTCTTCCTGTGACTCTGTGAGACTGTAGTCTGTGAGAATCCTGACTCCTGACTCCTGACTCCCCTTCCAACATGATAAGATAAACTGCACAAGATAAGATGCTGCCCAAGAACAACCGGTTTTCACTGTAGGTCTTGCTTCGTCGGCGAGTTGCATGGCATCCTCCACCGCTCGTGAGTCGTGCTACCTTATCAGAGAACAAGAGTCCGATCGCCCTCGGTGACTCGGTCGATTCACCTTCTTTCGGGGCACACGACGTTGACGGCGACATCTTGGAAGTTGGTCGTCAGAACGGCGCATATTGATGTCTCGGAGGGCGACAGATGAAAAAAAATTCACACGCGATAGTCATGGTGATGTGTTCGTGAGGGACACAGTATTGAATTGCGCATGACGATGAAATGACCTCTGTTCAATCCGGCAGTCGCATGACAGAAATGCTCGAGCTTTGACCGTTCCTGTTCGCCTTCATAGAGGTAGAATCTAGAGGTGATGGTTGCGATACGATACGTTTCCACAGACGCGCATCACATGGGGACGTGTCGCAATAGTTCCTCTCTGATGCGCCTCTGATGAACGTGATAGACTCACAAACAAGGTATGGCATCTTTCTGATGCTTCATCTCTCAATGCCTCGCTCATCGTCGCGGACTCGTGTAAGCTGAACACCTTGTAAAGTTGTGGGCAGCATAAGCCAGACAGCACATTGGTGTGACAAACTTTCCCCGCCAGCTCATAAATCCTCCTGTTCGAATAGCGCGATTCCCATTGTCGTTAAATAAACGCCGTGTTCGAGATATGCACCTACACGACTAATGAGAGTCGTGAGAGAATAGCCTCCCCACCGCAGCAATCATGGGCATACCTGTAATATGTACCGTAATACACATTCGCGTCCCCAAAAGCCCCTCATGTCAAATCCTGTGTACCTATACGCCGCGTCATATGGGCGAGAATCCCACAATCAATCACGATTGCAACTCCCGATCCGCGCTATCTCCGTCCGAACAACCAATCCCCCGCAAAACTCCCTCACGATCGATCACGCCAATCTGTCCGCGTGGACTGCCATGCCTCCTCAATTCCACATTCACCCATCCCCATCATCCAGATTTCCCTGAATCCGTAGTGTTCACTTTTCAAACTCTCCGACTGTAACACAGCTTGGCGTTCATGGCCACGCGCGTCCAGCTTACGAAGGATCGCCCAAGGGCACCGGCAGCTATGAAACTTGTCCTCACGTCCCAGTATCCAGTAACGTGCTGCAATGCGCCGCCCTGTATGTCACTCAATATTTTTTTGTGCTACATACCCGCTCCTGACGCGCAGTGTTCAAGAAAATTGAGAGTGATTCTCATTGAATCGCGGCGCTTGCGTGTGCCATTTCAGCTATTTGTACCCGGGGTGCCCTCGTCCATGTCGAGCCAAAGAGACTGACTGACTGACTGACTGACTGATTGACTGACCAAAACATTCCACAGCCTTCTTGCGCCTCAATTTTTTTCTTTTCCTTGGGCAAGCCGACATCGCTAGTCAACTTTCAATTTTTGGGTGGGCCAATATTCCCCATCGTTCGGATTCTCACGAGTCGCGCGTTGTCGAGAAGTTGTGGTTCAAGGTTGAAAGTGGCTTGGGCGCAGTCTGCCCAACGAGGGGAACCTGGAAACCCCTCATATTATCCGTTTTCCCCTCTCCGAGACACAGACGATAGAACCAGCAGGAATCGATACACAAACTATAAAATTATTTGAAGCAGCAAAGAAAACGAGAGAAGGGTGTTCTTGTTGCGACGGGACACACAGATACGCCCGTTGCTGATACCATTCAAATAGTCTGGTTGTTTCTCATCCTGTTCGGCAGTGAACACCAGAGTTGGCGTGGTCTTGCTTACACAATCGGGGCTTTCTTTCTCCCCTCTGAACGAAGATTCTTTCTACACCACGGGAAAAATATACACAACTGTCTGTTCTGTCATGGCTGGCGCCCAGCAGTACAGGGATGTGGAGGTTCTCTTCGTCTTGAGGGCAATATTGAGAGGGCTGTGCCTCCGGTGGATCACCACCATGTTTGAGAGACGATTTGTGCGTCCGTTGACGGAGAATCAAGTGCGGTATATAAAGAATAAATACGGGCGAGATCCCCGCTTTGGGTAAGAGTTTTTCATCTTCTTCTTTTTCTTTATCCCCTTCATCTTCTCTTTTCTTTCTGTCTTTCCTTCTCCCTTCTTTTTTTTAAAAAGAGGGAAGAAAGAAAGATCAGTAACAGCCTCAACCCTTCGTCGTCGAAATATATCTCAACAAGAAGAAGAAAAACACCATGAATTTGAATTTGTAATTATGGCACCCCTTCCCCCCTTCCTACTGTACCCTCCATCTTTTTTTGGGGGGGGGCACCATGGAAAGCCTCGAAGAAAATGCATCATCAAACTAACCTCCAATGATCTGTAGGACCCCCGTGGCCAACGCGCCCAACTTTGGCAGCAGCAGCAACCGCCGCAGCGGTGACTACCCGGAGACTGATGATGTCCTCGGGATTGACTTTTCGCAATTTCCTAGACAGGACGCGGTTCTGCCGCAAGACAGTCTCCGTGTATCCGATTTTCCCCGCGCGGGAGCGGCGGTAGCGGCGGGCGCTTCTTCTGCCCCAGCGGCGGCGGCGGCGCCTATTGCCCTTGCTATGCCGGCTCTTGCTATGCCGGCCCCTGCGCCACACCCGCCAGCCGAAATTGAATGTCCTGGACTTGGTCCTCTCAGCAGGCCTGACCAAGGTATCATCAACATGAGTACCGCGGCCGCCACTGATCTGAACCCCCTGTATTACGGGTACCAGGGCGACGATGTGGACGCCGAATGCGATGAGATCGATGAATGGTCTGTTTGTCCCTCCTCCCCACCACGACGAGGAGAACACACGGACTAACCAACGCTTCCCGGGAGTTTTTTTTCTCTCTTTTTTTTCTCTTGATTTAGTTTTGATGATGCGACTATGAATGTTCACATGGACTTGCACATGGATGCCAACACGGGTCCGCTTTTGAAACAACCTCAGAATTACGTTGATTTGCTACGCGGTTCGGATTTCTATTCATTTGGGCATAATACTGCCAATGTTTTGGAGCAGAAATTGACAACGGCGGCGACTGAAGCCAATCAGGGCCAGAATTGTACTTTTTTGGATGCATCGGCGTGCGCGAATACTTTTGAAAATTTTGATTGCGGAGATGGAGATGTTGATATGGATTTCCTGGGAGATACGGATGCTGTCGCACTGCTGCAGCAGCAACAAGAGCTACAGCTACAGCAGCAGCAACAAGAGCTACAGCTACAGCAGCAGCAGCAGCAGCAGCAGCAGCAGCAGCAACAGCAGCAGCAACGGCCTCAGCAGCAGCAGCAACAGCCTCAGCAGCCTCAGCAGCAGCAGCAACTGCAGCAGCAGCAACACCAGCACCAACACCAACAGCGGCTACAGCACCAACAATGGCTACAGCACCAACAATGGCTACAGCAACAGCAACAGCAGCATGCTGAACAGGAATATCACCAGCAACGGCTACACCAGGAACAACAGCAGCTGCAACAGCAGGAGCAACAGCTACAACATGAATACCAGAGTTTCCTAGCACAACGCCAGCTCCTATTAAAAAAAGCGAATGCTTTAGCAGCGCATCGTCAGCGCTTGTCTCCCGGATCAAATGTTTCTGGCTGTCACGACGACACTTTTCTCGTATCTGGAGCGGTCCTCGGGGGACAGGAGCATCATGCAGCACACAGCCGTCCACCCTGCGACCCAAACGCAGGAGACTTCAGTAATGTCGATGCAATGCTCCAACAACAGACCATGCAGTTGCCGTCGCCGCCATCGCTGGAGAACCCGCTTCTTCAGCCTGCGCTTGCCCCCCGCGAGGGCGCCCATCTTGACCTACAAGCATGTCCAGAAGTCGAAGAAGACACAGATGACGAAGAGGAAGAAGAGGATGATGAAGAAGAGGAAGAAGAAGAAGAAGAAAAAGAAGTTGATGATGAAGAAGAAGAAGATGATGATGATGATGAAGATGATGATGAGGATGAGGAAGACAAATACGACGTCGTCGTCGAAGAGCCGCCACCACGTCCAGGTCGCAGAAAGATGCCATATCAGTTCATCAAAACCCATCCTAGGACGGAAGCAGAGGAAGACGTGTTTTGGGCGAAATGGGATGCCATGCAGGAGAGAGTAAAGCTAAAGCTACGTGAAGAACGGAGAGCTAAACGGAGAGCTGAAAGACGGAAAGCTGCAAAACGGGAAGCTGCACAGCGGGAAGCTGCACAGTGGAAAGGGGTTGTGGTTTGCTAACTTTGATGGGATATGGAGAATCAGTATCTAGACAGGTACTAGAGTGGCGCAGACGGGTGGAAAAAGGGCGTTTTCTTTGTTGAAGCTCAAGCGCGTGTTTCGTGGGAGAATCGCGGGGGGGTTGCAGGCGCGGTTGCGTCAGGCTGCACTGCTGCAGGCATATGAGGCTATGATGAACGGGCGGGGTCGATTGTTCTTTCATCGCGGAGGAGTTTACTTGAACACGGGGTTGTTGTCGTGGTGGACGTTCAGATACGGACGAGATCGCACACACAAATTCTTTCATACCAATACATAGCTTGAGAAGGTGTATGAGCTAGAGGCCCATCTACTGACCAGTTTGAATCCATGAATCGAGTTGGGCGTTCCACGTCTTTGTTTGTCTGACTTTTGCCCATGTTCAAGGACATGCTCGTGAAATGCATTTCTGTCCTGCTTTGGCGGCGGTTTGGCTTGTACCAATTCGTGCGTTCTCAAGGGGCCTCTTTCTTTTGGACAAACTCCTGCTCCAGCGTGACCGAATGGCTCTGGTAAATCTGGAAGCATTGGCCTTTGCATAAGGAGTGCTGGGTTATCTAAGTTATCCCAACTTTGCAATGGACATCGAACGGCACGAGGTTGGATTGTAATAGCCAACTCGTCCTGTCATCTTGGGTGCGAAGGAAGGTCGGTATGGAGTTGGTCTTGAAAGCTTTGACTTAAGCTACGACTCGTAATTGTTATGAATGATATTCGCGTGCACAGTTGGAAACTTACGGCCTTGTCTCTGTCGGCTGAAACTTGCAGAAAGAACTTGAGAAAAGACGCTTTCGCACCGCTCTACCCATATGCACACGGGATTTGCACTTTCAAAGGAGCTCAAAAGGCTTCGGAAGGACGATCCAGATCGTGTCATTGCGAGAGTCTTCGACATCTACCGATCTGGTGATGATCCCGTGTGGGTAAAGCGGTGCGAAAGCACCTTTTCTGAAGCTCTATCATCTTACCAACGAGCGTCGATTCCGTACTTCTGGCACATGCTGGATATTTCTGTCCTCAGACTCTTGATCGTCAGATTGAGCAATGACTGAGCGATGAGGTTCTTGTATCGATGGACCGTCAATTGTCGAGCCATTTGAGTGTGTGCGTCCGCGTGACTTCTGCCGTCTCAGATTTGCACATCTCGATGGCATCATGCGGCACTGTGGTGTCATTGGTAAATGAGAAGGAGCGACCCGAAACGCGACCAATCACCGCTGACCAGGTTGAATGGCCGTCGATGTCATGTCGATGCTGCATCGGCCAGCTCGTGCTCTTTCATGTCGGATACTCCGTAATGTGAAGAACAACAGTAAAAGAACGGCAACTGGTTGAGCTGGTGGACGTTAGAGAACGTGAAACAATAGGAAACAGCAAAATAGTTATGTATGTACAATACTTTTAGCACATTCGGAGACGCTCGAAATAAAAGGGACGAGATTAGCTCGCGCGGCGCGCCCACGCGGCTAGCCAGGACTCGTCTCCACACCGAACTTGTCAGAAAGGGGCGCGCTCGAATCCACCCCGTGCAGAACGCTACCCGTTTCTAGACCCGTATCGGCACGCCGCACCACACGCGACAAAGCAACCTGAACTTGGCACATCTGAACCCTCATTCCACCGACAACCCGACGACGCTGATTCGGAGCTCGCCAACTTCTGCATTTGGCGCCGGTAGACCTCCTGCCCGACCGAGGACCGGCTAAAACGAACAACTACCCAACAGACTTCGCGAACGCGGCCCTTGCTCTTCACTGTGAAAAATCGTTCAAGAAAAATGGCGGACAAACAGCCAGAGACTCCTGCTCCTCGGCAGAAGCTCGAAGGTGCGGCAGCAAAATACAAGACACTGAAAATTAGCACTTGATTATTCCGTTTTCCACTGCGACCATCCAGCGCGCTAACCAGCTTCCAGCCCATATCAAGTCTGCGGACATGGTGAGGAGCTATTGATGATCCAAAGTCGGTCGATACTACGACAAGGCGCTGACGGGGGAAGACAGGCCGAGGAAATGCAGCAAGAATCGATCGATATCGGTACGTCATTTGTCGCGCGGGCTGAGATCCGACACGGGGGTGTTCCCGTGCAGGACGATCTGGGTGAATGGAGCGAAACAACTCGTTAACACTCGAGGCAGCTCAGGAAGCCATGTCCAAGTTCACCATTGAGAAGGTATGTGATTGGGCTCATATGAACGCGATTGC
Source organism: Claviceps sp. LM454 group G7 (assembly GCA_018360575.1). Classification (NCBI taxonomy): domain Eukaryota; kingdom Fungi; phylum Ascomycota; class Sordariomycetes; order Hypocreales; family Clavicipitaceae; genus Claviceps; species Claviceps sp. LM454 group G7. The sequence continues at coordinate 25,237 of SRQL01000340.1, forward strand.
AACAAACACATGATGTGTTTGAGCTGCTGATCCAAACTGCTGCTTCTGCTGGCCTGACCTTATGTGCTAACTACCTACTTCCCGCGGATTAGGACATTGCTCAACATATCAAGCGCACAGTTCGTACTATTCATCTACCAACGAGACGAGCTTCGCGTTTCGCAATACATATGTCGACACGCGAACTGGATTGGGTGCCGGAGTAACGCGCACGACTGACACCACTATAGTTTGACGAACGAAAGGGACCGACTTGGCACTGTATTGTTGGCCGAAACTTTGGTAGTTTTGTGACCCACGGTTCGTGACAGCTATTTCTGATAATGCTGCTTTGCTCCTTTCTGCTTCGCTTCTTTGAGGCTTTGTTGTCATTGCTGCGAATAAATGCGCTCTCAATACTAAAGTGTACATTCAGAAACCAAGCACTTCATCTACTTCTACCTCGGCCACTGCGCGATCCTCCTCTTCAAGACGCAATAGACGACGACCGCGAAACTATATGCCGCGCCAAGGAGCGCGGGTTTCTTTATAAGAAATAGGTCATTTGGCTCATGTGCTCCCGGGGGGGAATGCAGCACCTACTGGGCTGGTATCGCTTGCTGGGCTTACCATTTAATTGAAGACGCTGGATTGAGGGGTAAAGGCGACAAAAGGGGTCGAAGGTCGGGGGTTCGAGGGTGAAGACGAGGCTTGGAGGCAAGAGATTGAAGCGAGGGGATTGAGATATCAAAGAGGTTGAATAGTAGGACGATTGGTGGTCAAACGATTCAATAGGGAAAGAAGGGGGATGTCAATTTTCAAAAGCCGGAGAGCAGGGACGCCGGCGCTGCGGGAGACGCAGTCGTGTTTTGCTTTGATAGCGCGAATGAATGAAGTTCCACGTATGACTTGGACCGTCTGCATGGCAGCAAGCCACGCCATACCTTCAAGCACCTCTTGTGCCGTGTCGGCAAGGCTGCTGATGCTTGGTGAACCACAACATGATCACATGCGACTTGGAAGATTTCTACACGCGGAGCGTGTCAGGCAGGTTTATTTAGTCGGCTTCACGTTCTCAATTCGGAACTACCGCACAAGTTCCCGCGCAAAGCGATTTGTGTGAAGATGAGCCGAGAAGAAGAAAGGATTGAGTTTATATCCAAACGTTCACCTGCAGAGCCTTCTCCTGGGACGCCAAGAGTACACAGCTTTTGCTTGGAGGATGACTTCTGAGTGAGCAGGTTAATGTAGCTCCATATCTTGACTCCATGTGTATTTTTATGCATCATGCGCTCTGCATGTATGTCTGTGTGTGGTTTCCCTATGTCACTGTTGCATGTTCTTAGTCACATGTTATAGTGGTTCATGCGAGTGAGTCACTATAACAGCATACAACTATGATACCTACTGTAGTTACCTAGTATATGTGCGTTGACTGAATCAGTCGTCTGTACGACGTAATCTACATGTTCACACATCTGCACTATCTGGCTTCTCCAGCTTTCACTTTGGCACGAAGCTTACCCTATTGCGCGAGCACGAAATCCCCCTTTCCGCCAACTTCACGGACAGAACGGGAAGAATGGCAGGCTGTGACGCCATTGTAGCGTGTTAATGTGGCAAAGCATCCAACAATAAAGTGAGCACGAGAAATGAAGTGAGAAATGATAGGGACTCAACATGGAGTCCAACAGCGTGTATATGAGAGGTGCCGCCGTCTCCAATTTACATCAAGGTCCAAAGTGAGAAATGACAAGGATTGCAAAAGGAAGGTAAGTACCTGGTATAGCGCTCGGTGGCGCAAGTAGCCCGTGCGAAATTATTCAAGCCATTCTACGTACGGAGTATAGTCCCGCTGGCATGGGACTTGTAGCAGGACTACCAGGTACTCGGTACGAAGCAAATATGTACAGTAGCATGACTTTTAGAATGGCTGCCATAATCCATTCGCACCCGTAGCATTAGGTGTGTAGGTAGTTGGTCACATAGCACTTGTGCCATATCAAGCCACAACTACGGAGAGGTAAGAAGCACGGGAGATGGTCAGCCGCATCTTATTGAGCCTATCCAATGGCGCCAAAGAGCATCCACGATTGTCCATATCCATCTGGATAGACAGGTCACAGGTACCTGGGTGGCCTACTAGGTACCCAGTTGGAACGACTTCTCCTCCCATAAGATGGAATTCCCAAGTCGGGTTGAAAATAACAAAAGCACGCAAAAGAAAGGGAACCCACGACGCAAGCAGCGGAGGCTTTTTGGACCTGGCTAGATACATACCTAGACAAGCCACGCCATGTGCGGGATTTTTAGCCATATATTTACATACCTAAGATAATACTCCGTACACGGAACAAGGGTGGAGATTCGAGAAGAAAGGGCAGAACTGAGAAGGGGCAGTTGTACTAGAGGGGGCAGGCGACCCGGGACTCCTGTACACATACGGAGTATATTCGACGTACCTTCCAGGGCATCTCGCTCGGGAAAGCAGGCCCCAGGGCGCTTAGAGACAGAATCCCTGCTTCTCGTCGGATTCCAGAAGCCGTTGACTTATTAATCTAATTGATTGATTCTGACCGGGGCCAGAAAACCCAGCGCCACCAAACACTTGACATACACTTTGCACGTTGCAGAGCCTGCAGACTGCAGACTGCAGCAATGCAATGCAATGCAATGGAGGTCCCCTGAGTATGCGGCATTGCCTCATCTTGTCGGCCTATTCAGAATCACAAGAGGGGATCAGGTGCGAAAGCGGGGGTGGCTTAAACTCACTTTCTCGAGTCTCGGAGCAACAATGTGTCCGCCGGGCGGACGGTTCGGTGAAAGATACGGAGTACCTCGCGCCAGCTTAGGGCAAGATAGAAACCTTAATAATAATGCCCCTTCGGGAGCCATCTCTTCTTGAGAAAGGGGTCTGAATTCGGCGCTCTACTCCTACGGAGTACAAATCAAACAAGTTGGTGCCCTGCTGCTAGCTGGTTGCATCAAAACCAAGTTTGCACATCAAAGTCAAACAACTTGCCACCCCCCCTGGTTGTAACGTAACGTCTTTTCGCATGGAGATGGAGTCGAAGCGTCTTTTCGTTACGGAGTAGGGAGACTCCACGGTGTCTCTACTCTGTAGAATGTAATTCCTGGTACTGATTATACGTGTCTTTTTATTCAAAGTGCACACGAGTCAAGAAAAGTCAACTTGGCTCATCTACTCCAAGAAAAGCGCAATACGAAACAAGCCGCGATTGCTGGTGAGTACGGAGTAAATCAAATCAACTTCAAATCAAGCCTCAAGGGCAAGACGAGGCTTTGCGCTTGTCCAGATCGAGGCGCCCGGGAGTCGGACATGGATAGGTGGGGTTCGGAATCCCTAGCCTACATTTTACCTGCAGACGGAATTTATGGTTGTATGTACCTACGGAGTACGGGGTACAGCGCCCGTGGCAATCGATACAGTACATACTCCGTACTCACATTGCCTGCAACGCCAACAGGTATGTATGTATGTATGTAGTTGTAACTTGTAAGTACATCTGCAGGTACCTAGTACCTACTCCGTAGACTCACTTTAATGCGCTCTGTCACGTGGCCCGACGTGGGTGCTAGGAGGTAGGCTGGTCGGCCCCATCCAGATTCCAGACAAAGTCTGCAAGCTGCAGCGGGCCTGTCCGTCCGGACTTCGACTTCGAGTGCGGCGGGCGGGTGCCCTGGCGGGAGGGGGATGGCTCACGCGGAGGTGATTGATGGTGAAGTGAATTTGGCTGCGATTGTTATTTATAACTTGGCACTGTCAAACTAGGTACATACCTATACGGAGTATGCTGGGCTCTGGATCTGGTTTGGCTACGGAGTGATAGTAGGTACGATTTGTTCAAGAAGTCTGGGATTTATTGTCAAGGATTGTCTTCATGAGCTCCGGAACCTAGGTATCAGTTATCACTTTGGAATCCAGAGCGACTCAACGTGTACATACGGAGTAGTCCCAAGTAAAGCTCTCAGGGCGGTTTCAGAAACATTTGGCTTCCCCCCCGAATTAGCTCTGCGATGGCCCAATTTCCGGCAGACCCATGCCAAGGGCAAGCCGGCGCTTCTTGGCACTTGTGAGTCGTGACTTCGACAGAAATGCCATCAATCGAGAAGTGCATGCGTTTGCCGAGTGGCGGACAGTGTGTTACTCAGCCCGTCGGCTCTCTGGAGAGGCTGGGAAAGAACGCAGCGATTAATTGACTACATACCGCCGGCTTGAGAGGAGAAGAAGGCAAGAAGCCGGCCTTGATGTCCTACGGTCTACCTAATAATGCAGTACCTACATATGTATGTACCTACCTACAGAGAGATACTGTGCTGAACCCTTGCAAGTTGCCCCGCTTCCAACTAGCCGAGCTGCGTCGCTGCTTTGCCAAGCGACAGAAGCTCATGTCCTTGTCGACTTTCTCGCAGTCCGGGGACTGCAGAGAAAGGCTTGAATCTCAAGACCTGCAGCTGGGTTTTGCCGTTTTTCTCGCTTGCTGGTCCGACACCTGCGCCCTGCTATGGTGCCGAGGTCCCGGCCCCTGGAGCTCGGGAGCTTGTGCCGACCCTAGACCATCAAAGGCGAAAGCTCAGGAAGCCATCACTTAGGGCCAGATGCAGAAGGCGAGGTTCGAAAGTATTCAGAAAAAAGTTTCTGAATACTTTTTCGATTTTGCCTAATGCGGCCCAGAACTCCACTTTA
>SRQL01000341.1:0-29862 GCA_018360575.1 Claviceps sp. LM454 group G7
AATCGGGGTCGGACGTGAAAGTCAGTCCGGGCGCTGGAATCCCACGGCCGGCAACTTGCAAGTGCGGTCGCCAGTCTGGCATTTCCCTCGGGTCGGGAATCTCGGTCTAGCTTATGGCGAGGGAGGGGAGCCGAGGAGAAAAAGAGAAAAAAAAATGAGAACTGAGGAAAAAGAGCGCTAGAAGCTTAATGGAACGTCTTTTTCGGGGAGGGGTGCTCAAAAGGGGGGGAGAGGAGGGGCTTTGGTTTGTTGTTGAAGAGCGAACCAATCATTGAATATGATGTGTTACTTTGCTTGTTTGCCGGTGTCCGAAATTACCGTTTGTGGTCGCTGTGTTCGTGGACAGGTAGTGGTTCGTGAATGGGGCATTTTTTGGTGTTGTAGATGGGGTTGATTGCATGATGGCCAACTTCCGAGACATGGCAGCCAGATTGGAGGCTTGGATTATTATTGTTGTTCGCATTCACGCTGCTTTGCATTCATCTGTCGAAGAAGCTCTGCCGGCTCAACTTTTAAGCCTCACATCATGCAGGAATGTGTTCATTTCATGATGATTCTGGCACGCAGCAGGAATGAATCCGAACGGTTCGTCAAAACATTACGGAAAGTTACCTCGAGCGTCTTTTGCACAGCGTTTCTTTTGTCTGGCATCTTGTAGCATGTACACAAGGGTTTGGCTTATGTGACCTACTCCAACCCGTGGGCCGTACATAAACCGACATATTGGCTATTGCGAAGCAATGCGAAATGATCTCATAGGTCCACGACATATCTGGAACACCAGGGGCCTTCAACTTGGTGCTCGACAAGTAGAAGGTAAGCACGTAGGGGATGAGGAAGTATATTGTGTACCAAAACCAAACACACCGAGTCTATGCAATGTCAAAGACAAACTGACAATTGCGAACTAATTCAAAGGACCACGACATATGCTGGAACGCCTGGGGTCCTCAACTTGGTGTTCAACGAATAGAAGGAAAGCACGTAGCTGATATAAGGAAGTCTAAGTAAGTCTATCGTGTGCCAAACTAAACACACCGAGTCTATGCGTGCACTCCCATGATCGCATATAGTTGGCACGGACTAAGAACTTCACCAACACGTACTCTTTCGTGCAACAAGCTAGTGACTTGTGCTGTTAGAGGCAATACGGCGCGTCGATCACTACTCTGCATGATGATTATGACGACAAAGAGGCTAGGTAAACACTTGGTACGCAGCCTATGACACTATGTAACATGTTACCTCTCCTCGTACCTTCGTGTCCCCCTACATGGCACACAACATCTGAAAAGGACTTATAGACAATATCAATAACATTGAACAGCCATGATGATATTCCCTTTGTCATTCTGTCGCCACATTTGCACAACGTGCGTCGTGTCCCGAATCAGGATCCAGCGGATTGAAAGCGATCATCGACATCCCTTCGCGGCGCACCGCATACAGTCCGATATTAGAAACTCTCGACTCTCTGGGCTAGATGATGGCAAGAACAACAAACAAACCTCCTTTTCCAAGCTATTCATCTGGATTCTGGAAGAGTCAAACGAGATCTCGTTTATCCGATTGGGTCGTCCATTCGTCGTGTCGACCGTCTAGTGCAAGCCATCTCGTGAACGGCGTCGGTGAACAAGATTTTAGAAGCCCAAAGTGAAAAAAGTTCCTGAGAACTTCAACGGGCTTGGCTTGGCTTGGTATTTGAGTCCTCACAAGGGACCCTCTTCCGATAAACAATGGCAGGATGACTGCTCATTCCCATTATCTCGTACACTCGTTTATGGTCCTTCGTGTACGGTGTCCTTCCCGCCCCCCATCCATGATCCCCATCGGTGATGTATACCTTTCCCGAGAGGTGCTTTTTTGTTATCGTAATATTTTTCTCCATTTCACGAGATCCGTGGAGTCAGCCTTGGACCAAGATAAGAGATGGGCGGATGAGGCTCGCTCTAATGTCACGTATATATGTATTGGCACTAACATGACATGGTCTGATTATGGTGCTACGATGGCTGCACGCCAAGTAAAAGAATACCTAAGTACGGTATTTGTGATCTTGGTGCTCAAAACCTGAACTTCTCGTACAACTATCAATATCCGATGGCGTTGACTCCCTAAAAGCTGCTTAATGGAAAAATGAACAAGACCAAGTAGCCAACTTCCTTGTCAATAGCTTCCGCCGGGGATGGGACGATTTTCCTGCCTGCAGGCTGCAACCCCACATGCCGCGAACGATCTGCAATGCTGCATAACCAGCTCGTCCATACCTCTCCGTCGGCTTCCTTTTGCTTGGCATTTTCTTCACCCTAAGCTCTCTTTTGAAAAGAAGAAGAACAGGGGCGTGAGAAAGTAGAGGCATTTTTGTGAGGAAGGGAGGGAGGGAGGGAGGAGAGGGAGGAGAGAAGAGGGGAGCACAGACTCGAGTGCATAGTGCGCTTTGAACAAATAGGATACACACGCCAGAGTTTTGTGAAGCCCAAAAAGTAAAACAGGTTGCTCTGCCAGTATGCTGGAAACAACAACGTTGCATTATGACCAGGATATTGCCCATGTCCGTGGGCGCAATCAACGTTTCGAATTCCATGAACTGTTCTGTTGTTTCCGTCGCCGAGCGCGGATTCGTCCAGTATCGGCCTTATAGCCAAGCAATATCCATACATGCATGCATGGCGGAAAATCGCCGCCTTTGTGTGCCTGGTGCATCTCTGATACGTTCATGGACTGCTCGCACCGTTGTAACTCGCCCACTCATACCCTGCCTGCGCTGTTGGAAGTTGGGAGGGAGCCCATCTCCACAGTCTCATCCCGTTTGCAAACCCGCAAATAAGCAGACGAACCCGATGCCCGACCGATGTGCATGGTGGTCCCGGACAGATACACAAGTCCTCCACAAGTGGCGCCATGCTATTCCCTGAAGTTATTCGATAATTCGATTTCGCCTTATTTTCTTTATTTTCGAGGTGACAGTAGAGCGGTGAATGCAAATTATCCGTTTGATATGTCGTTTCCTCCACGGCTTCTTTCTCGTTTGAATAGCCCAATACTCCACCAGCGCTTCCCGTTCCGAGTGGTCCTTTCCCGGTATGTAACAATTCTTGTTGCAAAACCCATGTTCGATGAGTCCTCAGCACAGGCTATTGCCACGAACAACTGTGCTGCTGCATGTACGCGACAACATTACACAGCAGACGGCGGCACCACCTGTCACCAAGAATCTTCCAAAACTCCGACATCCAGACATCACAAAACTGGTTGCCAAAAGAGATATGAGCAAGTTAAACCAGGTTTCGTTTTGGTAGTATCGATACATCCTACACTAGGCCGTGCCGCCTTGGCCCCTCAATCCTTGTTGATTCGTTTCCAAACCTCGTTCTCCGCGGCAGCCAGACTGTCACCGGCCGAAGCAGCCCACTTCTTTGCCGTGTCCCACACGCTTGCCTGACCCTGATTCTCAAACGCCGCCGTTGATCGTGAATATTGGTTGTACCCTGCAGCTGCCACGTCCTGTCGGTAGCCGCCGGCTGGCGGCGAGTAGCCCGCGGAGGGATGCTGACCCTGAAAAGATGTCGGTCCGGGTCTATCCAGACTGCTCACCATGGACGGTGCCTCTGTGGAAGTTGATGACCGTCCCTGAGTTGGCATAGATGCCCGAGGTGGTTCGTACATCATTTGCGGTGGCATAGCAGTAACGACAGGTGCCACCTGCTGCTGACTGTTGACTGACTCGCCAGCCTTTGGTGGAGGAGATAAAGCATTCGGATTCGATGCCGAGCGACCTGGAGGTACAGGAGCAGCACCCGGCTGTGGCAAAGGAGGATTCCCGTTCAAAGATGAGTTGGTTTGCGTGGGCGTTGGCAACACATTGTTGGCGAGCGGCGTCGCCGTCTGCTTGGGGAGGGATGGAAGAGCTCCAGGCTTCGCAGCTGGTGGATATGCCTCAAACGTAGCAGTGGTTATAGACGTCTCTGGTTGATGTTGGCCTTGGCCTCGGTCTTGGCCCTGGCCCTGGTCTTGGCCCTGGTCTTGGCCTTTGCCTCGGCCCTGGCCATCTTCGCTTGCGTCGGCCGGAGTTGCAGTCTGCGGAGTAACACCGCTTGCCTTGGCAGCGTTAATGGCGCTGGAGCTATAGACGGGGATAGGAGCCATCGTAAGGAGAAATGGCGACGACCGTTTTGAGTTTTGCGATCGGGATCTCGAGATAGGAGTTTAGTGATTGGGCCGAACAAATGGATCTCACGTCTGGCTTCGGAGATACCGTCAAGGGATATTTGAGGCGGAAGAGGCTTTAAACGGGCAGTAGCCGGGTATGCGAATCCGGATGTTGTCACGAGAAGGTGTTGTTTGATGATCGGTTGATGTCGGAAGTATTTGAACCTTGAAAACGAAATGAGGCGTATCAAGTGACGTCAGGTGACGTGTACCGATTGAGAGAAGTCCACGATTGTCGCACAGGTACCTAATTGCATGGCGGCACTGAAATCTCACAACGACCACTGGGGTATTATGAGCTACTGAATTTTCATTGCTTCATTTCTTGTAATGATAGATATATGATGCTCATCGTCAAAGTCGGACATCTGTACAGAATACAGAGGAACTCATTGCATCGTACATAAGAGGTACCTGCAGAAGTGGACCCACCCTAGAGACCATCCATGATCCGGCAGACACCACTTTATAGATGCGTCGTTGGGTGCAGTTCGGATAGAAAGTTTTCCAAAGAGTCCTGTTCAAATAAGACGAAATTTGCTCTTGAAAGGGACAACACAAGTTTCCGCTATCGTTCAGTTGTCGTGATAGCTTGGCCACATGTGTTCACTGTTGCCAAACACTGCATATTGCCGGATCCCGTCGTCTAAGTGAACAACACTTCATTCCCACCAATCCGTTTGGCCTTACATCCACCGAGAGCATGCGATAAACCGCAGAGCCCTTCATCAAGAACTCAAACCAGTACTGATAACAGTGCGCAAATGCTGCAATAACGATATCTTGATGTGTCGGTAATTCTGATGATCCAGTAGCAATTGTATAATGTCACAAGCCGTAGAGTACCTCTACAGATCCAACTCAAATGCGCAACCTCAACAAACGTCGTTTGCATCAGGGCCACTGGCCCGGGGAGTAAAATCCCAAGTGTGGAAAGCGACATTCTGTCAACACTGGTAAAAAGATACGTTCAATGATTATGGAAACATATGGCAAGGTACGGCCAAGGCTTTTGCCCTAGCTTGCTGAGATCATCACGTATTCCTGCCTTCTTGTCTTCGTGCATTCTCGTATCCATACGGCCCACGGCCATCGACGAAGTGAGCGGCGAAGCTGCATACCTACAAGAGCAACTCGTAGTGCTCCACTTCCTCCGCCATGCATAGTCTTATACAGGCGATGGCCACTGCTTACACATTTCCGTGGAGCAACAGCACCGTGCCAGTTTCCGCTCGCTTTCCCGAGTCCGATTTGGTCATACTGTTTTTGTGCTTTCCACAGCGCATCCATACCATTACCATCTCAATGAAATCCAGTGGCAGCCTTCGAATTCGTCTCAAAAACGCGACATCGGCCATGTTGAGAGGGCGAGCAAGAAAAGGCAGTCGAGGTGACATTTTTTTCCACCACGAAGTAAGAGAAGAGGAAAGTCTAGCCTGCTCCGCGAAAAATCGATGCTCCCAGTTTGTATGGAATAGAGCCTCGAGACTGCATGAGCCCAAAATGTCGCGCAAGCTTCAGACAAAGCAGCGAGCTGTAACGCCGAACAGATTTTTGCTTTGAAGGGGTAAGGCTGCGTCGTTTTGGTTGAGGTTTCCTGATATTATCAGCCTAGAATGAGCTTCTCTGATACCTGGTTGATTCTCCTGTAGACTTTAGCGACACACAGAAAGTGCATCTAACAACAAAGAACAAGATAACATCAGCCAGCAAAAACCAGCTTACCGACGAAAGAGACTGCTTCAACGAGGTTCGTACAGGACTTAATCCTTCTAACAAGAAAGATCCAAATGAATTGACCAACGAGGTACTTGAAGATGTAGCCATGCTATAGATAATCTTCACAGCGCTGCCGGCACTAGCCGGCTTGCCAGAGAAAATGACTTTTCTTTTGCAAACTTGGTTTATCAAACGCAGGTCCTTATCGGGGAATATGCTCAGTATGTAACCGAGTTATCTTGCGATACGTAGCTTTACTTTTGGAGCGCATCATACTAACAGACTTCCAAATTTGCGGTGAGGCGATCTGCATGATCGTCGTTGCAACGGACTTCATGGAGCAAAGATGCGAGATCAATTTAGCTCTCGAGGTCATGTCCCGGTGAGCACCAGTGTTCGATTTTGTGCTGGTTTTGGAATCAGCCTTGGAAGAACAGTGACCATCTGCCCATGTACAGTTTCGTCGTCCCAAAAGAATGGAAGTTATCAGCACAGCATGAGAGGGCCACGATATTCTGACACCAAAACGAGTCCATGAGAGTGATATCTGCATACGAAGGTCCTGATCGTAGGTCAAATCCAACTTGCCAGTGGAAGTATCATTTCTGCCATCAACATACCTGGGCCGTCATTGCGTGGATTGCCAGAGGTTTCCACTCATGACCAACGATGAACGTACACGTCGCATGGAACAGGTGCCCGAAAGGTCAGTGGAATTGACATCTCATTTGCTTCCCTAATCATCGCAAAAGTAGTTGCACAGCGGAAACGTGACAAGGAGAAACGGCAGAGGTCGAGGAGAGCATCAGCCTAGATTGGTTGAAGACTTGGGGTTGGCTGTCAATGACGCTCCGGATTGCAAAGAACGCAATGCGATACATATGGTGTCTCGGTCTGGAAGACCGCTATCCCAATGCCATGGGAATGGTGCCTTGAGTGAAGAGGAACGAGGCTGCGACTTATTATTCTTGCGTTGCCGGTAATTTGAACAATTTGTCGTCCGTCCCAGCGGGCTGTGGTCATTTCACTTTGTCAAACCCAGACGCGGGCAAAGATTTAGCCGATCCGCAATTGCTGGTTCAAAGGAAGCCGATTCAGCAAGTGGGGCATCCTCCACTGCCATCGATAAGTGTGTCGCGCTGGGAACTTCGCGGTCTCCCATCTCCAGCTGAGCTATCCCCAACCGTCGCATGCAACGTCCATCAAATCAATCCATTCCACAATTGGCCGGCCCGCCTCGGAAAGGGCAAGGATATCATCATGGTTGGAAAGGTTTCCGAGAGGGTTCTTCTTCGCGAGGGTGAGTGAATAAACTGTTACTCGCTTCCGCACATGGGGCAACGCCGCAAGGGCAGCTGGGACTGACGATGCAGTCAAGGGTTGGAGAGAACCGATAATGGCATGAAGCTTTCGACCTGGCCGGATGTCGCCCCTATCAATCAAAAAAACTATTACACGTAAGTCCTCGGCAGCACCCTGGATGTGACGGCACCGATATGACATGCACCTAAACTAAGCTGTCTTGTACGTCTGCGCAGTGACTTCATGAAGCGCGATGATCAGATTCTTTCTCTGCGGCTCCAAAGCGATGCAAACCGAGACCGCCTCGTCCAGTCTGCCCGAGACCTCGACCGAAATCTCTCCAAAACGGCCAATGGAGAGGCTCCTCTGGCCGTTCCAGATATCGCCGATGAAGATGGTGGCGCAACACCGGTAGGTGCTGTCGATCCGTCGCGCATCATCGTCATTCATCCGGGCAGCCAGAATCTTCGCATAGGCTTCGCCAGTGACGCGCTACCTCGTACAATACCCAGTGTATTAGCGACAAAATTCCCTCAAACTGAGTCAGAGATGTACGAGGCGCTACCACGGAGACAGTTTGAAGCCAAGACGGCCGACCACCAGTATGGCGAGGAATGGACCAAGAAGTACTCCAAAATGTGCAGTGACCTCAAAACCGAAATGCGTGCCAACAAGAGAAAGGTTTTGCCGAATTCCAAAGAACTTGTGCAGACGTTCAATCGCCGTGTCGAGCCAGAGATAATCGAGAGGCACAACGATCCACTGGAGATTGATTGGACAGACATAAATACACTTGAAGACCCCGACTCACCGGCGTCTTGCTTCCTCGGCACCGAAGCGCTTCGTGTACCGGATGACTCGAATCCCAAGTTTAAACTTTGGTGGCCGTTGCGCCATGGCTGCTGGAACGAAGATGACTACTCCAGCCAAGAACACCTCTTCGACGACTTTGAGACTCTGCTGGAAAAAGCTCTCCGAAACGAGTTGGGGCTGAAGACCAATAGCGAGTGGCAGCAGTATAGCTGTGTGTTTGTCATTCCCGACCTATACGACAAGCGGTACGTGGAACAAGTCCTGCGCTCGTGCATGACGTGGTTCGAGTTCAACAAGGTGTGTTTTGTGCAAGAGAGCATGGCGGCTACCTTTGGTGCTGGATATACGGGAGCCTGTGTTGTAGATGTGGGCGCGCAGAAGACGTCAGTCACTTGCGTGGAGGATGGCCTCTGCATCGAGGACTCCAGAATCAACTTGAAGTACGGCGGATACGATATTACCGAAATCTTTCTCAAGATGATGCTCTACGACAACTTCCCCTATCAAGACATTAACCTGCAGAGACGCTATGATTTTCTTCTCGCTGAAGAACTGAAAATAAAACACTGCACTATGGCTCAAGCAGACATCTCGGTGCAGCTCAGCCACTTTCATGTCCGCGCTCCCAACCAGTCAACGAAGAAGTATACATTCAAGACGTACGATGAGGTAATCTTGGCCCCCATGGGAGTCTTTGATCCGTCAATATTCGACAACAGCACTAAACTTCGAGGGCGTCGGAAATTGGTCGAGCGGTCTTACAACGCGTACGACGTGGAAATGCCTGATGATCCGTCGTCGGCAGCTCAGCTGGCCATTTTGGCCTTGGTGAAGCCATCCATCACGTCGTCGTCTACAACTGGAGCAGCATCCCAGCCGCAAGAGGTTTCCACACCTAGCAAGGAGAGAAGCTCGTTTAATTTCCTCGGCAAGGCAGACATCGGCATGAATGGAACCCCAAGTGGATCGCATGCCGGCTCCCCCGCACCAGACGGAAACGCAAACGCGGGCGGCAACGGAGGCGGAAATGGAAATGGAAACGGCACTCCTGCAGCATACATTTTTGGAGCTGGCAAGGACGGCTTGAATGGAGACAGCCCTACCCCGAGCAGCTCTCGTGCCGCCGGGACGCCTGTCCCCGGACAAGTGTCACTGACCTCGCAAGTAGCGCCGACGAGCTCGCTTGCCGACCCGAATGCACGAACTGCCACGTCCATTGCGGCCGAGAGAGACGGAGTGCTTCCGGTAGTTGCGCTTGATGTGGCAATTTTGACGAGTATCCAAAATGCTGCTAAGGGCGATGACAAGAAACTCCGAGACTTGCTGGGCAGTATCATGGTGATTGGAGGCGGGTCCAAGATTCCCCAATTCACTGTAGTTCTGGAAGAGAAGATCAAGGCACGGCGGCCGGATCTCTTTGACAGGATTCTTGTGAGCCGGAGCGCGAGAGATATGGACGAGCAAGTGGTGGCGTGGAAGGGAGCCAGCGTGTTCGCAAAGCTGTCCACCAACGATTCATGGATTTCGCCTTTCGAATATGAACGGCTCGGTGCGAGGACTCTGCATCACAAGGTTCTCTGGGCGTGGTAGAGTCGCAACAGAGACCAAGCGTAGAAGACTGAGGCTTGTCGTAGTGATATTTCTCATTTTTCAAGCTTCCGGGGTTTCTTTCTTTCTTTTTTTATTCATTTATATTTTTTCATTGTCCTTACAAGCATTGATTTTTGTGTCCTTCATTTCTTCACTTTCGCTAGGGAATTCGACTGGTGTATCGGAGATAGGAGTTCACTTGGCACATGAAAACGGGTCAGTTGCGCATTCGCAGCCTGGAGACCTTGGGGGGGGGAAACCTTTACTACGGGTGGACAGACTACCTTAGAGTTTGCTATTAAAACAGAACAGAAGGGAAACGATGGACAAGAAACGCAGTCAATATACCTAAGTATACCTAAGCACGATTTCCCCAGCTAAATCGTTCAAGCCACCAACGAGCCGAAGTGCCGAGCCATGCCGTGCCTGTAAGTTTGTGAAGCCGTCGAATTGCATGCGTTGGCGTTGCGGGACTTTATTCTGGTGCTTGGTGGCGACGCCACAGAGTCACAGACCCGTTAGTACCCGCGATGACGCCGCGAGTCCCCCGAGCTAAGCGTTCATTTTCCCACCACCACGGTACCAGTGACCACCCACCTCCGCATTTCTTGCCTTCCTTCCAACCGCGCGCTTGCGTCATCAATCAAAACAGCAACAATTCGTGTGTTTCCCGTGTGCGCCATGTAGTTCAGCGCATCCGTTGCCTCGTCCGCCTCGAGAGGTCTACTAACATCTTATATTTCAAATCGTTTACCCGAAAATCGAGGCCATCGCACAAGAACACAGCAAGAACAACAACGACAAGAACCCAACCCCCCCTTGGGGTTTCAGCGACAACATGCCACGCCTCGCCCACTTCCTCCCCTTTGCGCCCTCCACGACCACCGCCCAAGCAGTGACATACCTACTCGGCATCTCGCTCTTCTCCATCTCCTTCCTCGTCTTCCTCAACAGTTCGCTCTCGTTCGTCATCACGGATCTGATAGGCCAGAAGGACAATGTGGGAGATGTGGTCGGCACGCTGGGTTTTGCGGACGAGGTCGTTGCGCTGATAGCGTGTCCTGCCTGGGGCCTCGTGTCGGATCGGTTAGGCGTGCGGTGGGTAGCTGTGGTGGGATATGGCATTGTTGGCACGGCGTTGGTGCTGTTTGTGCAGGCGAGGAATGTGTATCCTCAGTTATTGCTTGCGCGGGTGTTATTTGCCGTGGGGGCATCAGCGGCGTACGTTATGAACTTCTCTGTCTGCGTCTTCTTTTATCTTCTGCCCTCTTTTCCATGGTTCTTCCTGAGGTGGAATACCACTGGGTATTCCTTGCGCTTTCTACTGCATTACAGACCCACCTAGTACATATCAAGAAATACCCGTTCATGTGTTAACTTTGAGGGGTTCATTTTCCCCGGAGCAGTGCTACCATGGTAACGGCGATATTACCATCCCTGACAGATGATGGCCATGAAGAAACCCGTCATGGAAAAAGTCCATCGAGGTACAGCAAGCCCGACCAGCGATTGAGCGTTGCATACTCAGTGGAATCCGAAGTGACGATTACGCCGGAGCGGTATTATTATACGCGACCCTCGTCCAACAACTCGCGGGCGTCGCAGGAACAGCAGCAGCAAGATGTAGCAGACGCAACATACGCAACATACGCAGAAAATGCAGCGAATGTAGCGAGTCAGCAAGGAAAGCCATCTACATTAGCAGGCTTCGTGGGCTTGTTTACCGGCTGTGGTGCGCTGGTCGCGCTGACCTTGTTCTTGCCTCTGCCGGCGAGATTTGGAGAGCGCGAGGGCGTGACACCGGCTCAGGCGGTGTCGTATAGCTTCTACATGGTCGGGGGGATAGCGCTCGCGGTTGGTCTTTTTGTGCTGATCGGATTGCGGGACTTGAAGGGGGAGGAGGGCAAGGGATGGAAGGCGTTGTTGGGAAAGAAGGTGGAGCCAAGCGAGCTGACTATGATGAGCGCGGAGGATGGTGGCGATGGCAATGTGATTGGGAATGAAGACGAATCTAGGTCCCAAAGACAGGTATGTGTTGTCATAGACTTGAGGGCTATGCACGTTCCGGCGCTGGACTTGGACAATGAATGCGCTGACAGACAGACACCCGCTTGGACAGGTGCTACCGTATCTACACTTGTTCAAGGCTTCAGTCATGTTGGGCTTCACAGACTCGAGGATCGCTCTGGGCTATATAGGGGGTTTCGTGGCTCGGGCATCCACGGTGGCCATCTCCCTCTTCATCCCCCTCTACATCAACACATTCTTCATCAGCAACGGCTTCTGCCAGGGCTCGCCCAACGACCCCTCGCCGGAGCTCAAGAAGGAGTGCCGGGCCGCGTACGTGCTCTCATCGATGCTGACTGGAGTGGCGCAGCTGATGGGTCTGCTATGTGCTCCTGTGTTGGGCTACTTAGCAGGGCGGCGTCGCGGACGTGTAAACTACCCTATCATCGTGGCTACGGTGTTTGGCATGGTCAGCTACGTGCTTTTTCCGCAGCTGGCGAGCCCCGAGACGAAGAACGTGGACGGGCGCGGCGGCACGCCAGCTGTGTTTCTGGTGGTGACGCTGATGGGCATCAGTCAGATCGGGGCTATTGTGTGCAGCCTGGGCTCTCTCGGGCAGGGCGTCCTTGCAGCGGCGGACTCAAATCCTGGAGTGCGACGAGATCCGCCATATATGTCAGGAGACGGAGACGAAAACGAGTCCTCCGAGGTGCCCGAGTCGCAGCCCCTGATGCGCCCGTCGAACAACGAGGAGGAACGGGCTCAGTCATCGGCACCGGCGCCGATATCGCGGGTGCAGTTGAAGGGCTCCATTGCGGGCGTATACTCGCTGTGCGGGGGCGCGGCGATTCTCCTGCTGACGAAGCTGGGCGGTGTTTTATTTGATTCAGTCTCGCGGGGGGCGCCCTTCTACATGATGGCCGTCTTCAACGGCGGGTTGTTGGTGGCGAGTCTGTGTATGGATGCCGCGCAGGCGTTTGGGGGTAGATAGAAGTGTACGTCCGGTACCACTTGTAGCGTTTTGTTGAAACTCTTACCTTTGTTGATATATCTTGTATATCTTGACGTTTCAGAACCCTCGCGCGGCGCGCCTAATCGTGACGTCATCGGAGGGAGCTCGTTGTCCGCGGAGGCACGAATGAGTGCGTGTTGAGAGAAGATGCGAGAACTTGCGAGGATAGATGCTAGGTATGTCTGCCAAAAACGACGGTTGCCAAGGAGATTGCTACTATGCTCGCTCCACGCTGTCATGAAGAATCGCCAGCGTATCAACCCGGGTCACCAGCAACGCCACTCTCATCCCCGTATGCAGAGCTATGTATGTAATAGCATGAGCTTTCGGGTATCCCTGCACTTGTACGCATGTATCCCATCTTGTCGGGCCGTCGAGTGAGAAAAAGTCAGGCGTAAGCGGACTGTCGTGTCGAAACATGTTCGATACGAGGTTGGCGGCATGCGTGGCTTTCTCGCCTTCCAACCTTTTACCTAGGTAGCCTTCTGGGCGTCCCCTCCGAGGCCCCACGGGTGACGTTACAGTCTCCATTGGCTGGTCGTCTGATTGAGCTGTCTGTCTTGTCTGAAGGTTCGGCTTGCTGCTGCTTTGTCTGTCTGTTGATGCCAGATGGACGACAGACAATGGGCAAAGACACAACAGCGGGGCAGCAGCGGGGGAGATGGGAATAGTCGTGGGAATAATGCTTCGCCATGAACATTGAACAACCTTGACAAGGAAGTGGCATGTACCTAGGTACCTACCTAGCTGTGGCCCAATCAACGGAACATGGTTGGCCAGCCACCCGACATCCACCAGCCACGGAGAATTGTTTATGCCAGCGGCGGGCAAAAATAGGGTACATACAGGGGCAGATGAAGCGGCATTTCGCCCCCCTCTACTCCGTACCTCTCTGTACAGAATCAGATATTCCGAGTTCGCTTCCGCCTTTCCACCCCGCTCGCTCGTCGCCCGCCGTATGAGCGCCGAACTGCCTTTGAAACGACCCAGCATGACGATTGATCGACGTTATCGAGCTGGTTTCCTGACAGAGGCAATGCCCAGCGGCGGCGCTCAATATGCAGGATCGCTGCGACCTGTGGGGCTTGCGTCTCTATCCTGAGCTCAAAATTTTCCTCTTTCGCACAAGCGCACATGGGCCGGCATAGAATGCCGGGAAGATGGGGCGTGGCGGATGGCTGACCCGAGGCCGCCGCGGCCTAAGAAGGGGGTCGGGGTAGTGCGTTGGACGAGCGATGGGGTTCCCGTGAGGTTGGGCTGAAGGAACGATGCCGTCTTGTCAGCGATGGTCCTTTACGTCGGGTTTGCTCCGTAATTGTGACGACTCCCCTCATCAGAGAGCATCAGTGAGAGTGGAGGTTCAGTCGAGTGGCAGATACGTCCAAGGTTGGAGTGCATCAGAGCCTCGTGCTTGGCGTTGTCCGGAGCACAGAGCCGTGATGTTTTGTCCGAGAAGAAGGCTCCGTGTAGGCTCCGTGTAGGTACTCTATATCAGGTAAGTACTGTCTAGAGACATTCAAACACTCCGACATTGACATATGAATACTCCACCGACATGTGAATACTTCATTTAGACATACGGAATCTCCAAATATGTAGATATTTCGTGTTCCTAGAAATGCCGTTTATGCACATGCTTACTCCAATGGAGCATGCAGAAATAAACTGTAGACTACCTAAACAAGTGTTTTGATCTTCCCGCTATGTCAGCGCAGAGACTATGAAAACAAGTAACGAATCTTGTTCAGCTTTACCCACAAAATGGCTTGTAGCTTACTGTCATCGTATCAACGGCCGTCTTCTTTCAAGCCTTCATGGCATCAAGCTAAGAGACAAAAATAAACAGACTAGTTTCCTTCCCGCCCCCCCCCCTCCTCTGCTAGCCACTCACTTCACATCTGGATCCCACTACACGTACGAGACAATACGCAAAGCAGGATTTGTGTGCAGCCACCCCGAAAACCCATGGAGACCATGCTAATTCTGTTCTATTTCTCTACCACGTACTATTCGGAGCAGCTGCATTGCATGTGCATGAGAGGAAACTCGACTCTCGAGGCGGGGGAGTAAAATGAAGAAGGCGCAGGGAAGAATGAGCATTGAGGGCACGCCACTTGGGCTCTGAGTATTGCTCTACTTGGCTCGGATAGTAGCATGCACCCCCTACCCGAGGTTCGTGAAGAAGAGAAGGATACACGTCTTTGCTTATGATGGTGGCGAAGAGAAAAGAAAAAAGTGAGATATTGCGGGCACGGCTTAGATGGGAACTCGACTTGTTCTTGGAGGTTCGGGTGCATGAGAAACCCGCTTATAACAGCTTACTACGTTTGTGTGTACGTGTACGTATTCTTCATCGACATGGAAACGTATGTTTGTGTACATGTATGCGGCGGTCATGATGCCATGATATCTGACAGACACGGGACAGGTGAAGATATTACCAAAATCCAAAAAGTGATCAAATCAACCAAAGAACTCATCACGATTGGATGAGAAAACTACGAAGCTGATCTATTGAATATTCGGTACACACCCTTTTACAGTATGTAGCATCGAAATTGTATTGCGTCCTCTTTCCTTCATCCTCTCTGTTTAGCTTCTCTGGACAAGTATAAACATCACATCGCGCCCTCGATTCTTGCCACGTTTTTTTCTTGTCCCAACCTCCCACCACCTCTCGCTTTTTTCTTTGGACAAGGCAAAAGGTGCTACGGAATAGAAAAGGAAGACTTGCTTCCATTTTCTCCCCGTTTCCATCCAACCTCTTTCGCTTTCCCTGCCATCTCGCCTCGCGATCCACTCACCCGTTACGCCACGCCAAACCGGGCCCAGCCTTTTGCTTCGTTTTCTGAAAGGAACTAGAAGAAGCGGAAGAAAATTGAATACTTTTGTTGACAAGTATTTAACAAGTTGGTTTCAGGCAACATTTACTGTCGCTATTTGGCCAAAGATCTACACGACTCAACTTACACAGGATCGCTTTTGCTTCCTTGTTCTCTCGTTCACTTAGCCCTATCGACAACTGATAAACCTTCGCTATGCGGTTCGTTGCATTGGCCTCGCTGGCTTCTGCCATTGCGAGTGTGGGTGTTGCCGCGCATGGTGCCATTGAAGATAATGCCGTTGAAGCGAGATGGGATGAGCATAATTCGTATCCGACGCTTGGGGGAACGACGACGATGGTGACTTACACGACTGTGACGACTTGCCCTGTTACCGAAACGAAGACCCAGGGAGGAACGTGAGTAATCTCCACTTTTTATCTTCACCCTCTTTTTCCTTGCTTCTGGTCTTCCTGTTGCCCCCCCTCTTTGCTCTTTCACTCGTCACTCCTGCTCTCTTTCACGACGACCCGAAACATGTCTTCCACTTCAAGATACCACCGGCATCATGTCTTGCCTGCGCCATGTGTTACAGAGACTAACCACTTCTCATACAATACAGAACAATATTGGTCACCAAGCTCACCACGTCAACTGCCACTATCACTGCCTGCCATGGCTGCGGAGCTGGACAGGTTACGGTGCCCGGCCCAACTATCACCGGGGCCACCACGACCGAAGTTGAAGTCACTTACACCACTGTCTGCCCAACTACCGAGACTGTCACCGCTCCAGGAACAACCTACATGACCACCAGGACCATTACCAGCAGTGTAGTGACCAGAGTGCCTACCACCGTCTACCAGACAGAGACCGGGCCTGCGGCTACCCAAACAGCCACGGACGTTGTCTTGTCCACCATCACCAGTCTCTGTCCCGTCACACAGGTGACGACAATTGAGGGTCAGGTGCAGACTGTCACTTTCACCACTACCAGTCTCATTACCACTCTTGTGCCAACCACCAAGGTGTCGACGGCCACGGAGCCAGACAGAACCGAGACGGCTATTGAGGGTGTCACGTCGACTATCACATCCCTCTGCCCTGTCACTCAGGTCACTACCATTGACGGCCAAGTAGAGACTGTCACTTTCACCACCACCAGTCTGATCACCACTATTGTGCCAACCACCAAGGTGTTGACGGCCACGGAGCCTGACAGAACCGAGACGGCTATTGAAGGCGTCACATCGACCATCACATCCCTCTGCCCCGTCACGCAGGTCACCACCATCGACGGCCAGGTGCAGACTATCACCAAGACGACTATCAGCCTGATCACCACTGTCATTCCCGTGACTGAGATTGAGACCAAGACTGGCCCCGATGTTACGAAGACGGCCATCGAGGGAATCACTTCCACCATCACATCCCTCTGCCCTGTCACTCAGGTCACTACCATTGACGGCCAAGTAGAGACTGTAACTTTCACCACCACCAGTCTGATCACCACTATTGTACCAACCACCAAGGTGTTGACGGCCACGCAGCCTGATAGAACCGAGACGGCTATTGAGGGTGTCACGTCGACCATCACATCTCTCTGCCCCGTCACTAAGGTCACTACCATCGAGGGCCAGGTGCAGACTGTCACTTTCACCACCACCAGTCTGATCACCACTATTGTACCAACCACCAAGGTGTCGACAGCCACGGAGCCTGACAGAACCGAGACGGCTATTGAGGGTGTCACGTCGACCATCACATCCCTCTGCCCCGTCACTCAGGTCACCACCATTGACGGCCAGGTGCAGACTATCACCAAGACGACTATCAGCCTGATCACCACTGTCATTCCCGTGACTAAGATTGAGACCAAGACTGGCCCCGATGTTACGAAGACGGCCGTCGAGGGAATCACTTCCACCATCACATCTCTTTGCCCTGTGACCCAAGTGACTACCATTGAGGGCCAGGAGACTACCATTACCAAGACGACTATCAGTCTGATCACTACTGTAATTCCAAAGACCGAGATCGAGACGAAGACTGGGCCAGATGTCACCAAGACAGCTATTGAGGGCATCACTTCCACCATCACCAGTCTGTGTCCTGTTACGCAGGTCACCACCATTGACGGCCAGGAGCACACCATCACCAAGACCACCGTCAGCCTCATCACGACCGTCATTCCCCACACGCAATTCGAGACCAAGACTGGCCCTGATGTTACGAAGACCGCCATCGAGGAAATCACCTCGACCATCACGTCTCTCTGTCCCGTGACCCAAGTGACCACCATTGACGGCCAGGAACACACCATCACCAAGACCACCACCAGCCTCATCACGACCGTCATTCCCAACACGCGCTTCGAGACCAAGACTGGCCCTGATGTTACGAAGACCGCCATCGAGGGCATCACCTCGACCATCACGTCCCTCTGTCCCGTAACCCAAGTGACCACCATCAATGGCAAGGAAAAGACCATCACCTACACCACCACCAGCCTCATCGAGACCCTCGTACCTACCACGATTGAGCAGACAGTCCAACAGCCCGACACCACCGCCACACTTACCGACGTAGCTTTCCAGACGCAGACAAAGCTCGTCCCCGTGACCAACGTCGTCACCGCGGGCGGCGAGAAACACACCGTCGTTTACACTCGCACTGAGCTCATCAATGTACACCACTCCAGCATCGTGTACCAGACCGTCACAGCGCCAGGCGAGACCGAAACCGCCGTCCAGGTTATCACTCTGACGGAGCAGGTTGGTGGTGTTTTCACCCAGACCGTGACTATGCCAGGTGAGCCAACCACGATCTACTCCCAGAGTAGCATGATGGTCCAGCAAACGGTGCCTACGTCGACTGTTGTCGTCACGCAAAACACTGGCGCTCCTGCCGTTGTCACGGCTGCGGCTCGATCAAACAAGGCACCCGGAATGGGTATCTTTGTCGGCGTTCTCGGCGCCCTCATGATAATCTAAGGGACCGGGGTCCGATTTCAAGAATCTACCAACTTTTCATTCGCCCTCGCCTTTTAAGCATTGATAATTGGCGCATTTTCACGCACGGTACTTTGTAGTCGAACAAAAGCACATAAGTACGCACGACTTATTTTTATCCTTCTTACGATCCTTCTTTTCATGACTTTCTTAATTCTTTTCTTCTTTCTTTTCTTCTCTTCTACATAGTTTGTTGGCTGGAGGTTTTCTATTTTCTATTTTTTTCTCTTGGAAAAACTTCTTTATTATTTTTTCTTCACGTCGAAATGAGTAATTGAACGGAGATGGCACAGACAAACATCGCTCGAAGCTAGGGGGTTTGCTGAGGATTTCCAATTTTTCTTTTGGTTCTTTTGGGGGGGATTGAACGGTTT
The DNA here is from genome assembly GCA_018360575.1 of Claviceps sp. LM454 group G7. NCBI lineage: Eukaryota > Fungi > Ascomycota > Sordariomycetes > Hypocreales > Clavicipitaceae > Claviceps > Claviceps sp. LM454 group G7. The sequence continues at coordinate 18,860 of SRQL01000341.1, forward strand.
TGGGATGGACCAGAATCCAGACGAGAGAGAAGGGGCATGAGGGAATGCCAAATGGGGCCCACGGAGACTGGACATAGTAACATCTTGAATAAACATATAAGTGAAATAAAGAGACTGACAATCGGGTGTGAGAAAGTGTGATTTCGGGGGGATATCTCGTTGCCGCGCCATGAGGAAGGAAGGGTTCAAGGGGGCAGGCGGGAAAAGGGCCCTTGTCAAGTAGTTCTCGACGCTCGTAACTAGCCTTGTTGGCATAAGTTATAGTAATCTTTGACGTACGACGTAAAACGACTTGTACTATTGATGTGAAATGGTGCACGAACTGTGAACAGACAGATCTACATAGATAGAGGTGGCCTCCCCCTTCCTGAGTCCCTGGACAGCGACGGCCTGTCTTTTATTGTCCGTTTTAGCCGCGGCTGGCAATATCTTATCCCTGACCACCAAAATCTTGAGTTGAGTGCTGTTAAGACTTAAGTTACATACTTTGACATATATGATATCCGGTCAATATGGCAGGCCGCAGCAGAACGGCCGAATTGCACGACTGTCGCTGCAAGTCAACACACCTTCCATTAAAGGCGCCTAAAACACCAAAGACCCGAGACAGGCCCCTTTGAACTTTCTCCGTCTGGTTCTGCGAAACTCGCTCGTCCAATATGCAGAGTATGATTAGCATGATACTGCTCGTGTTTGAGGCTCTGACGGAGCTCAAATGCCTGACCCTGTCGATGATGGCTTGATGAGCGGCCGAAAGTTTTAAGTCCCTGAATTTAGCTCCCACAGCTCCCACAGCTCCCACAAGTAAAGACGATCCGATTCGCGAGTCGTGACGATTGGCGCCCATGGCGCAATCGCGACGCGTGGGGCTGTTTCAAACAATAAAGAGGCGATTCGTCGAGCTGCAGACACCTGTCTTGAAATTCGAATCATGAAGTCTTTAATTGCAAACTGACAACTGTTCTTCCATCGTGACATACAGTGCTCTTTTCTTGAAAGCTCTTTACCTTCCAAGAGAACTTAGAGAAGGGAAGCCAACGAGGCGCTTCTCAAGTCCATTGAGTCGATTATCCATCTCATGTTGGATCATTCGGCATTTCACCTCAGACCGCATCGCCTCCGTTCGCAGTGGTACCGCGTTTGACGGCAATATAACAGAGGACGAATCCCCTTGTTACGACATCACCCACTCCCCCGCAGAGTTCCTCACATACACCCCATTGGCAATGCAATCATTGCAGGGATTTCGGCCTATTCTCGATCCCAGGTAGTCAGTCTTTCGAATCTTGCCACAGTTCCCGCAATGCGCGGGATATGGCGTGATAATTGGTTCTTCTTTGATGGTGTGACGACATAGTCCCTTCGTTTGAGGGATCGCGGCTCTGCACATTGCTTTGGCGACGGCCTAGTACCTACGTACAAGTGTACCGTGTTGAAAGGGTTAGCTTCGTGGGACGTGGATCAGGATTCAGACGCCAGAAAGGGGAGACGAACAAAATAAAAACCTGCTTTCGGCTGAGATTTCTCTGTTTGTCAAATGCGCGAATGAACAAGTTATCAGTAGGATGATGCTGCGCTCGAACCAGTTTATGTACCCAAAGGGCCAGAGAAAACGAGAAGTATCAACCTAGGTAGTCACCCTCGAGTTTCGAGTGACGGGTCATGTTCGTGTAGGGAAATGGTGTGGGAGCCAAGGGGCAAAAGCAGCAATTTGACTTATCGATTATCACGTTCAGCTGGACAGTCCATAATGCACGACACAATCGATCATCAGAAATCCTACAGAAAGTGCGTGAATGTAACACAGGGGACTTCTGCGCATTAGTGTTATCATTCCTGATCTGTCCATCTCCAGACAGGGAGAACAGAGAACAGATAAGCCTCCCCCCCCAAAAAAAGAAGAAGAGAAAAGCAGGAGAAGAAGAGGCACAAAGAAAAGAAAAGAAAAGAAAAGGATGGAATAAGATACGCCCACAACCCACCAAAGACCTATCCCAGAGGCCCAAAGCTTTGTTGAGGAAACGGATGCAGCATTTGCCGCACTCACACCCTACTGTCTAAAGTTTAAACGGCTATGAACCTCTCGGGATTTGGCTCCATCGGCTCCAAAACCTCCACCACCTCGCGCTGCGGCTCAACATCCGCAAACGTCGTCCCGGGAAAATATCTCGGCAGGTCCAGCAGAAACGACGCGTTCAAGTCAATCCACACAATCATCCTACGAAGCAAGCCACCCAGCCCTGCCAGGGAATGCAAGCCACCACGCGTGGCAAGCATACGCACTAAACCCTCCATGTGCGTCCTGTAGGAAGCAACATCGCCATGCATGGCCTCATAGCTAGCCATTTTCGCCACAGCGCCAATGAGAAAGTCGTCGCTGCAGCGGTTCGCACTATAAGTATGGCGCAACGCATCGTCGATGGCACGAATGGCCTCGTGCTTCAGATGCAGAATATGACAGCCGAGGCCGCGCACATTGTGCACGCTGGCGTAGTTGGCAGCCGAGAGAAGCATGACGACACGGAAAGGTGCTGCGTCGGATATGACGAGGGGGAACCAGCGGGAGCGGAGGAGACCCTTGTTGCCGGGCTGGTCGAGCTCGGGAATGTCCCGGGCCATGTGAGTAATATCTGGTACACATGTACATAGGTACAACAAGCCGTCAGTTTTCATTTCATACATACATACATACATACATACGCGACGGGGACGAGAAGAGAAGAAGCGAAGCCGACGAAGCAAACAAACGTACAGTGATCGGCCAGGGCAGGGATGTGCGGCTGCCACGGCCCCGGATACGATCGGAAGGGATCCACACGGATGCCCCCGAAAAGGTAAGCATCCATGGATAAATTCAGGCCCACTTGCCACGCTTCATCATTCTGGAAGGACTCCGGGCGGCATGATTGCGGGTCCGCCTGTTCGGGTTCCTCGTGCAGAACCCCGGGAACGCATTCAAATGTCATCGTACGCAGCAGCTTGGCTCTCCTCTGGCCCCTCGCCCTGCCGCCTTGTGCGTGAGAAACATCAGAGGCCTTGCCCCGGGCGGGCGCCGACTGAGGTCCAATGAGCTGCGAATGGGAGAGGTCTTCGCCTTGGGGGTCTTGCACAGGCAATTGCGCGCGATGGGCCTCCCAGAACCGCTTGGACAGGAAGGGCGTAGTTTGCGGCTCGAGTCGATCTTGAGCTGGTCTGGACGAGAGCCAACCACGAACTTGAACTGGACTTGGACCGGCTTTGCGGGCTGCTTTGCGGGAAGGACCTGCATCTTGTGAATGTGGGCGTTGCCTTTGAACTCTCCAACAAATGTATGTACGCACACAGCTGAGTGTTTGAGAGAACGAGAAACGAGATAAGTACCTAGTTGCGACAGGTGCATATATAGATGCTATAAACTGGATGGTCAAATGCGTGTTACTCAACCGTGGCGAGCCTCAGCTTGAGCATTGGATATTCCAGCAGTCAATATGTATACAAGAAGACACGGCGAGAAGGAAATCCCTGTTCAGCTTCTCCAAGCCAGCAGCCTACTCGGGAACACACAGGAAAGAAGACAAACCGCTCTTCTCTTTTCATGTCGCACACACTAGAAACGCCACAGTCCACTCCGCTAAAGAGATGACGTCGCAAGTTGCCGTTGTCTTATATCTCAGTGTTTTTCACTCACATACACTGAAATACACCCAAGACATCGATACGGCACAGCACAACTGCGAGGTGCAGCATGGGGCATCGTGCACATATCTGATTCGACACGCGGCTCTCGAAGCCCCTATTTGCTGTTCCCCCCACCAACTTGAACCCTCTTGTCATACACGGTATACTTTATATCCGAGGGGAATCCTAGACTAAGAACGCTCTTGGTCAATTGGAAGAATAGCGCTATAGCTATGTGTAGTGCAGGGAGCTGACTTGCAAGAGAATTCGTCGTTGGCGGAGCTTCCCGGACATGGCGGAGGTGGAGGATACGGCGCCAGCCACCATCGCTTTTGAGAACTTGGCCAAGAGGTGAGGATATAAGTTAAAGAGGGGCCGTGAGGGCAGCGATGCTGACTTGTCACGAGAAGACGTCCTTGTATGTATCTGAGTATAGATCATCTCAGAGTCGTTATTGGCAGAAGCGAGATGGCTGGCGATGATAAAAGGTGCCAGTTTCCTTTTCCTAATGCAGAATGCCGTCCAGAAAATTTGGCAAGGCCCAAGCTACCTTGTATCATGCTTGAGTGTGTTCGGGTTCCAGGCCTCCCTTACTAGCGGGGATGGAAAGCTTTTCTAGTGGCTGCGCACCAGGGTCAAAGAGATAGAAAGATAATGATGGTGAGGTGTTACGTAAAATGAGGCATGAGGCTTCGTGGTTGACTTCCCATCGCGGTCATCGGATCGCGCCGCTTTTGCGGACACAAGCCTTTCACCTAACGGATCCTCTCGTACAGCTTCGCGACAATCAGTCCCCAACGAGCTATAATCTACCTCCAAACCGACTGCTTCTGCCGCCGACGCAACGTCTCGGACAGCCACAAACCGAGCTGCAGCGCCAGCGATAATGGCCGCTGGCCCGTCGAAATTGAGCTTCATCCCCTATGTCTCCAGCGGAACCGGCCATGGCTCTGGCAGACTACCGTGTACCAACCGAACGCCCTGATCTTGTGCCACCTGCCTCAGCTGGTCCAGGGTCACGCCTTCAACCGATCTCGTATAAATAGTCTCGAGGTGTGTGAGCCTCATAATCGCAACCACGACAGTCGCAAACTCGGCCGACGCGTAATGACTGGAAGAAATGCTTAATGTCCGCAGGTTGGGAAACGAGGCCAGGAATCGCGGCAGGGGCAAGTCCTCGTCGTTTTCGGGGTATTGTCGGAAGCGGAACCCATGGCATCCCAGTGTCTGAACTGTGGGAGCGCCGCAGGACCATTCATAAGCCTTCAAATGGCGAATACTCGCGTCTCCAACGCGGTCAGTGAGAGATTCCTCGGGAAAAACAATGTCAAAGGCTGTCAACTGTTTAGTCTTGATCGCGTTGGAGAGCAGGATTTGAGCCTCATCTCCCGAGATACAACAAAGGGTCGACCTAAACGAGTGCAGATTTTGATATTCTGAAAACTGGGCAACGTCGAAATCGGGGAATAGATTATGACTGCGGGTGAAAATGTCAGACCAGTCGTCGCTCGGGAAATCAAAGCGAATATGTCGCAGTGAGTTGCCGCGATTGAGACAGGTCAGATATCGTATCGTTGAACGCAACCGTTCTGTATGAAGGTACGGTCTTATGTGCCACGAGCGTGTGCTCAATATGAGTACCTTCAAGTGCGGCCATACCTCCTCCCATTTTTCCCGCCAAATCGCCACGGGCTCCGGGTCCAGACTTGGTATGTTGCTGTCGATGCAAAGCTGTTCGAGTCTCGGAAAAGCGACAGAGAGATAAAACTACAAAGACTCAATGAGTTAGTTTTTTTGCTTTCACACCCCCTTACTCTCCACATGGAGCGACAAGAAGAAGAAGTAGAGAAGACGCAAGAACTTTTCACTGTGACTCTTGAGGCAGGGGAGACAGACTATGGAAAATGAGAGTGGGCTTGCCACCGTCATCGCCAAACGCAAAGTCTTCAACTCTGGAAGAAGCGGTACGGATGGCAGCTCGCCGCACCAAAGCTCTGGAATTTCTCCCGCGATGGTGAGATGCTCCAAAGAGCTGGCAGCATCTTGGAGGAAGATCTGAGGGAATCCACCGGGACAGTCTATCGAGATGCGATCAGAATAGCCGAAAAACGTAAAAGAGACATGCTTGAGTCGCTTATATAACTTCTCCTCCGATGGAAACGTTACGTCTGATGGTAGATCCCCGAGGTCCAGATGCTCCAGGCTGGGCGACGCATGTAGCATCAGAATCAACTTGGAAGAAGTGAGTCCCCTGACTTTCGGTATCACGATCTTTCTGGCGCCTCCTTGTCCCGCCCAAGAAAGCATCTTTTTCAACACGCCAACGCCTGGTAAGTCCATCCGTTGCTCGGGAAATATCATGTTCCTCCATAATCGGCAATGCAGAGGGCTCGTGAGAGTGCGTTTCCATTGCCTGCAAACGCGCAGACAGACACTGGACCATGCATGGTATCAGCCAAACTATTGTGATAACTAGTCGTTACCCGATATCAGAAGGGGAGCAGTGTAAACGCACGGAATTTCAACAAAGTCAAGATACGAGAAGATGTGCGCGACAAGCTCTGCGGGCAGGCACAACGGATCTTGTCTAGAGAAGTGCCGGTGGAGAGGCTTGCGTGCACTGTAAAGTTGCTGAACTCCGGCCGGTCAGACACCAAACTTGACCACGCCATTGATCAACTTGGGCCGGAGACATCTCACCTGCAATTTGGGTGATGAGCCCACAGCAGTCTCCTTGTTTGCTTCGATCCCAGCCGTATACATCTTCCAGGCATACTCGTTCTTCTTTTGCAACCGCGCGATTTTCCCCAGACGGAGGTATCCCTAAAATCGGGCAGGTCAGCGAAGGATCGCAAGGCGATGGTAGGCGCGGGCTGGACTGCTTACATCTGGAAGTCGAGGAGCAAGTTCCAGAATCCATTCGGCGTCCTTCATAGCGTGATCGAGTTTGTCCATAGCCTCAAACGTAGCAGCCCGGAAATCCAACGCCTGGATGTGGTGTGCATTGTCGCACTTGCTGAACGTTCTGCCAACGTCGCAATGACAAGTATACATTGCTTCTCTGAATATCGAGCCCCAATGCGCAGCGACCTGTTCGTAGTTCTTGCAGTTGCATCTGTCCCGTTTGACGCCCCTGGCGCAGGGGCATCTCATCATGGCCTGTATTTCAGGGGGAAAAAGTCCGTCAGACATATGGCTTCTTTGAACACCCTCGGCCGCGGCCACGGCAACTCACGCTTCTGAAGAGTACCAACGCACGCTTGTATTTCTTGGCCGCGTAAGCATGGCGGCCAGACTCGATCATATCAGACATCGTGGGCTCCATCTCGACAGCACGGGATGAAGACACGATGTTGTCGGAAAGATTGCGAGCACCAATACATGGAGCGCGACGCGGTGACGTGACGGAGGGATATTGTCGTCGCGTCACGCGACTCGCGAGATGCCGATGATGATAATCAGGGCTGAGAGCCCCACAGGTTGCCACCTCGGCCCACAGCGGCCAGCCTAGAGGTCTACATAGGGAATCCTGGCATCTCAGGAACATTTCAACTGAAAACTTGATGTCCGTCAAACCCATAGTTCTCCCGAGAATTGATTGCACTGCAGGTTGTTATGTTTTCTCACCTTCGATTCGGAGGGCTTCATCTATTTAAACTCCTCGTCCTCTCGCGCTTAGCTTAGATCTCAGGTACACTGAAGTTCAATCATGTCTCTTCTCGTTCTGTTTGAGTCTCTTGGAGTCCGATTTGGACTGCCATTGACTCTCTCTTTTATTTGTGTCGAGTACTACCGTATCCCGTCTTCCATCCTGGTACTATGTGACACACTATTTGTTGCACAAAAGAATGGGCGCAGCCGTCTGGCCACTCTTTTGTGCTTTGAGTACCCCTATATACCGTGCGACACTATTCTATTTCTCTTTTCTTTCATCTCGTCAGCTCATGTACATACGTCGACAATGCGTTACCTTGGGTTCGGATCGTCTAAATGGAAGTAGGTACCAGGTTCTTACCGCCTGGTAAATTGGCTCCCCAGCGCTACAAACTTCAGGGACAAAAATTACCGAACTTGTGAGCTGAGGATGATGGTATGTATTCCTATACATTATGGGCTTCGGCGAGACTCAACGTAACGCATCGTTTTCGTATGAGCCAACGATCCGTGGGCCGTATATTCCATGAAGTCCCCTCCCATATGTCACACAAAGCCTCTGTTCAAATGCCTACTGGTGATTTCGTTTCTGATAAAATAAGCACCAACCCCAAGTACACGGCCTTCAATGGATGTATTGGCGCAATCGACGGTACAGATATCGCTGCACATGTGCCTGTGGCCGAACAAGGCCACTTCTGATCGCGTCACGGAGGCATCTCTCACAACGTATTTGCGGCTGGTACCTTTGGAGGCCGCTTCGTGTATGTGCTAGCCGGCGCCGAGGTCACCATTGGAGATGCCTCACTCATACGGATAGCTTCTTCGCGAAACTTGAAGATTCCAAATGAACATTTCTTCATCGGTGATGCCGGCTTTGACAATGCCCGTCGTGTCGTCGTGTGCCCATACGCAAATAGCCGCATCACGACCCAAATTGAGAAATGCCTGAGATTATAAAGTCCCTCTGCGGAAACTCCAGAGGAACTTTATAATCTTAGGCATTCCTCAATTCGAGTCTCATCAGTAGGCACATGAACAAAGACTTTGTGTAACTTTTGACATGTGAGAGAGGAATTCATGGAATATACGGCCCATAGATCGTTGGCGCACACGAAAAAGATGATCCGCGTGGCGTTGAGTCTCGCCGAAGCCCATAATGTATAGGAAGACCATCGTCTGCTCACGAGTTCGGTATTTGTTGTCCCTGATGTTTGTAGCACCGCGTAGCCAATTTAACAAGGAGGTAGATACTGGTATGCACCTAGTCAGTCGGCAGACCTCCTTGGAGATGTGATCTGAACTGTTCACGAGCGACTTGGCGTATTTCGGCGGCTGCATTTGAAGGTGCATGTTGAGACGTGCCCCAGGGATGACACGCTTCCTCAAGGGCTTCATCTGATGGGTGTGTTCGGGCTCATCGGGTGCGAAGGTTCCGTCGTAATCATCATCATCGCCGCTCTGGTAAACTGATACCCCTCTCGTAATGAACTCGACATAGCCGAATGGTGCGCTGTGCGTGGTAAAACTAGACATGTGAAACATGCGAGTACCTCTCTGCCATGTAGAGCCCCAATCCTGATTATACAATCAGCCGATAGCTTGAATGAGTGAGAGTGTAGTGCCTTAGAATACCCTTGATGCACCCAGCATCTTGATCGAGTGTCACACCCGATAAACCTTCACCTTCAGCAACTTCCATTTTATGATAATTTTGCGGCGCTCAAGACAGTTGGATAGTGCCTTGAAAAGACAACAGTAGTCCTTGGCAGATTCGCCTGACATGAAGACACCAAGGACTACACCAAGGACTACTGTCGTCTATTCAAGGCACTATTCGACTGTCTTGAGCGGCACAAAGTCAGCATGAAATGGAAGTATGCTGAAGGTGAAGGCTTATCGGGTGTCACGCTGGATCAAGATGCTGGCTGGACCAAGATAGATATTCTTCGCAATGAGGCCCGCTGACTCCTGAGTCTTTTGGCTGTAAGTCTCCCGTTGAGGCACTCATGTCTTCATTATCTTCCATCTATTCAGTGTGGGGGTGTGACGGCGATGATACTGAGGTATCCATGAGTCAGTTGCCGAGAGGACTGATGATTTTGTGGACAGAGGAAGAGCAGACGATTGAGAAAGCTTGTGCGGAGTGGACAGGAAAATTTAGGGTCTCAGCAGGAATTTCAATCGCCGGTACCGGCGATATCTGTCATAGACACGTGACCATGCCCCACATGATACCTGGGCAAATTGCTTCAAAGATCGTTGATCGAATGTGGATTCAAAATCTTGTAACGCTCATTTGAAACGTGAAAAATAGGTATAGTTATTATGTATTAAATAACTAGCGTCGCCTATTCATCATCATCGTCAAGTCGTTTCCCGTTCGGTTATCCGAAAAACAAGACACGATCGAGATGGCAAAACAACTGATCGCCTCGAACGGCCCCGGGATCGCCAAAGTCACGACCAGGAAACCGAGAGGCCCCGCCACCTTTTCTCCTCTCGTCGTCGCGGTCGACGGCGTCGAAGTAGCCAACAGGCTATGCAACAATGGAATCATCCACGAGTCGGAGATCTTCGACGCGGAGCCATACAGCGCCGCCGTCAACCCGCGACAGTAGTTTGGAGTTTGGACACATCGCGGCCTACTGTCAAATCCCAGCGAGATGCGGACGATGCGCAGCCGGCAAGCACGACCATGGCGACGAAGATTGTCCAGTCTTCAGAGACCAGAGCCACGAGCGAGCGTGCAACAGGCGGCTACCCGGAGGTCTTCCAACCTTCCTGCGAGGGGAGGCCTCTTGGGAAGGCGGTGCCTCTGTATCCTGACGGCGACTCGTGTCTGTGTTGCTCTCTGAGGCAGCAGGGTTGGCGAAGTACGTTGGGCGGTTGAGGTAAGCCGCCCTGGCCTTATCCCATTGAGCATTGGCCGTGGGACACTCGCGGGACCACGCCACATGTGGCCCGGAGCAGTTCAGGCAGTGGGGGCGGGATTCACCTCTGAAGACTGGACAGTCTTCGTCGCCATGCTTGCCGGCTGCGCACCGTCCGCATCTCGCCAGAGTTTGGCAGTAAGCCGCGATGTGCCCGAACTTGTAGCAGCGGTAACACTGTCGCGGGTTGACGGCGGCGCTGTATGGCTCCGCGTCGAAGATCTCCGACTCGTAGATGATTCCGTTGTTGCATAGCCTGTTGGCTACTTCGACGCCGTCGACCGCGACGACGAGAGGAGAAAAGGTGGCGGAGCCTCTCGGTTTCCTGGTCGTGACTTTGGCGATCCCGGGGCCGTTCGAGGCGATCAGTCGTTTCACCATCTCAGTCGTGTCTTGTTTTTCGGATAACCGGACGGGGAACGACTTGACGATGATGGTGAATAGGCGACGGCTTAGGGCCGCTTCCGGGCCGAACGCCGTTTTTACCCACGCGTCTGCTTCGATATGGGGTCGTGCTAGCTCTCGAAAGGTAACCACGGTGTCGCTGCTCTGGAGACGGCGTGCGGCCACGGCGACCGGTGCCTGGATCGCTCCGTTGACGGCGTTCACGATTTCCACAGGATTGCGTCCGATGACAGTACTGCTGATGGAAGACCCTTTGACGACAGCCCCATTGAGGAGGCTTGTTAAGTTGTTGTGCATGACGCATCGATCCTAATATTCCCCTGTACGGAGTACTTAATGAAGCATCCCGAGTCG
>SRQL01000342.1:0-29781 GCA_018360575.1 Claviceps sp. LM454 group G7
AGTTGATGAGGTACATGCTCGAAGAGAAAAGTGGAGTCAAAAGTGGGTCGTACCTGGCGCCGACTGAAATCGTACCTGGCGCGCAGTTCGTCTCAATACAGACATGTACACACTCCGTATGTATAGTAGGTTCGTCTCGCCTGCAAACGGATCACGAATCACAGAATTCGAGCTACCGGATACATGCCGGTATATCACAGCCTGTTGCCTCTCTCGATCGAGGAACGAGATAGGTATGATTCCGTAGAGTAATGGAATCACGGCCCACGGGTGTCAGATGTGGGGTTTGCGATTCAGCATCTTGGTTGAGGTTCCTGGAGGGCGGTCGACCGATTCGTCAAAGCTTGTAGGTAGTAAAAAAGATCATACGACCGACTTAGAAAAGGGACCGTTTTGTCGTGGGAAATAGTCAAGACGAAAGCATCACATATCATCTTCACGGAGAGTACTCCGTAGCAGGAAATAGGTTAGGTTAGGTAGGTAGGTTAGGTACCTCAGGTGGCAAACTGGGGGCGGAAGCAGTGGCCACTGACGCTCCATCTGGAGTAGCGTTATCAAGAGGAATGTGTACGAAAGACTAAAGTCTTTCTCAGGGCCCGCTCGAGATGGTGATATCATTCCCCTCTAGGTATGTATATACAAAAGCGTAAGCTGTGCAGTTTCCCGCTATTCCGATCTCCCATGAACGCAACGATGTAGACAGTAGCTGTTCAAGATGGATACTGGAGCGTTGTATACTATATTGAATGCATGACATCGTGCTCTGCTATTGGGAGTAGTCTATTGAATTAAGGTATTAAGGCATTGGACACAGAGTACTGCGACAGGATTAAGAGAAACATAGGTGAAAAATTATGGGAATTAGACTGATGGCTTTTCGCTTGGCTTCCCTCTGCCGCAAGACGTGATCCCGCCAAGATGACACCTTCCCCGCGCCCAGAATTCAAGCGTCCTGGACTCCTGGCGCTCTATATCTTCAAAATAACCCAGTGTGCGCACAAAGTACACGATGGTGACGGACCCAACATATGTATACCCCGATAGACCAAGACAAGAGGGAGCAGGCCAAATCGTGGTTCTTCTTATACGCGCCACTAGATTCAAGAAATAGTTCACACAGCGTGCAGAACCCATCCATCAGACAAACGCCGGCCGCTATGCAAAAAAAAAGAGACTCAGAGGATGATAGTCCAGCCGACCAGCGTCATACACATACCCCCATATGTGAAACGATCCTCCCAAGCGTGAAACAATCCTCTTGATCAAAAAGAAAGTTTCTGCTACTAGACATCCAACATGCTTCTGACCTGCTGCGGCTGCACATTCGTACTCTGTGTTGTGGATGCACTACTTGACCGATGAGCCGATCCAGGTCGCCGCTCAGGAGAGCGGTCCTGCCTCTCCTCATTCGGATACGGAGGCGGGGGGCCATCTTCCGAGAGCATGGCTGCTCTCCTGGCTCGCTCTGCAGCTGCGTCGTTGGGAAACAGCAGACCTGCTACATTTTGAACTACCCTCTCTGTTTGGCGGCGCGTATTCTTGCCCGTGTAGCGATCATCTCGCGGATCGAGTGCTCCTGCTGCGGTCGTGGGTGCGTCCGCATGGCCTGGCAGACTTCCCATTTCGAGGCCGCTGTCATCGTTGATGGCGGACCGTTCCGCCTCGAGTCTTATTTGCATTTCTGCGGCATCTTCGGCTCGTCGGCCCATACCGCGCTTTCCGCCGACTTCGTTGACGTTTTGGTTGATTTTGTCGCGCATGGTCCGGAGATGGTCTCCTCGGACGCGTCGCCACCATGCAGGCTTGCGGACAATGCCGAGCTCGCGGTCGTTGGTCTCGCCTCGCTGCCTTCTCTGCCTGAGCAGCTCCTTGTCTTCGTTTGGCGCGACAAATCCATATACAATCTGCACGTACAAGATGAGCACTGAGGGGCCGTAACCCCATGCCATGATGGCGGGAACGTTGGCTCCCACTGCGACCATGAGAGACAGGTCCCACTTGAATGTGATGAGAATCTGATATGCGATCATGGCAGCGCTCAGCACAATGAGAAGAAATAGTCGAAGCGGCACTGCTTGGAGAAATCCTGTGGCCTTGTTGAAAATTCCACGGTGACGCGGCTTGTAGTGGTGGATGGAGTGGCGCAGAGAATAAATAATAGTGATCCAAGCGATGACCAAACAGAATGCGCCGACCTTGAATCGAGCACCGGTGGCATTTGGAATGGCAGTGTCTTGGATCTGTTGCGGGTAGTTCTGGGATCTGACAAAGTTCCAGTCTCGAGGCACAGCCATGAAGAAGTTCTAGCACCAGAAACAGTTAGTGAGAGTTGAGGCAGGATCAAGCCAAAGATGGCCAGCCAGAGGTTGGACTTTGGAGTCAATAATCCAGACCACAACGTACCATCCAAACCCAAAAGTAAAACCACAGCGGAAGCCAAAACTCAATCTTGGCCCTTTTGTCATCGTCGCGATACACAAAAGGATTAGGATCGATATACTGTCTCTCTAGCCAGCTGCCCCAATGGCGGACAGCCTCCCACACCAAAGCCATGGTGCCCATGCACAACAGATACCAGAAGAAGACGCTCAGAACAATGGGCAGGTCTTGCAGATAGAAGCGTTCAATGTCGACATTGGTGAACAGACTGACGAGCGCACATGTCGACACAAAACACGCCCAGTACCACTGCCATCGACGACCGATTGGATAGAAGCGTCTCGTCCCGCGCAAATACAATGCGCCATGCTTGGCCAGACAGACCAGAGACAAGATAATGGCAAGGGCAAAGACAACTGCTACACCGATGCCAGCAAAACCGCGATGTCCAATGGCATAAATCGAGCTGTAACAAGTCGTCGCATTCACAAAGCTGGCGTTGGGGTGCACAAAGGTCGGCTGATAGGGAACGAATGCTAGGTAACAGTCCGAGCCATTCGATAGGGTATTGTTTCCGGGATAGAATGTGTAGTTGGCGACATCTAGAGCCGTGGCATTGAGATGAACGCCGGCGATGAGGGTGTCGGTAGCGTTCTCGCCAGGCGGATAGGAGTCCTGGCCTCGGATAAACAGGTCCCGCGCTTCGAAGACATCAAAGCCGACCATATTCCAAGATGACTGGGCTCGGGGACCAGACTGTAGTATGATGCGCTCGTAAGTTGGGATCCGGTGGAGGGGTCGGAAGGGATGTTTCGCAGGCGCGAGGCTCGATGGATGATGACGACAGTGCTTATCGTAGGCTGTAGCTATGCTTCTAAGATTATGCGCGGGATGCAGTCTTGTCGATCATGGGGCATAATAAGGGGTCGTCGTCGCGCCTTGATACCACAGCAAGCCGACCAATCTTCACCAGTAGAAACATGGAATGACTGCGTTGAAGAACCAGAGACAGACGGAGAGAAATAAGTATGTAGGTTAAAAAGAAACGGCGAGATAATGCGGAACCTCGGACTGTCGTTTAGTGCGAATGCGAAGCCGGACGCGGAGGCTAAGTCGCCGTTCCAAGCCGCGACGGACATTCCAGCTTCACAGTGCGCGCCGTTTCGAAGTCGCATGCGAAGCTGCGGTGCCACTGTGGCCATTGGCCAGTGGCCACACACTGCTTAAGAACCCTGACCAGTGACTGCACATATGGCCGCACTGTGTCATCGGGCCCGTCCAACCGAATCGGGACACGACCTGCCCCATCCCGGAGTGTGAGCGATGAGCGATGGGGACTTCGTGACAATTATGGCTTTTGCCTCCCGCCCGAGACGGTCGCCAATACCGCCGGATATCGATAAACTACAATCCTGAGTCCTGACCAGTGATACGTACTCCGTAGTCATCGACAATCTGTTTCTCCTGGCCCCATTTGCCCTTTGCTCTCGATTCGCGGGCATTGGCGCTGTTACCACATCCGAACCACATCGCAGTGCCGCTGGCCAAGCTTCGACATCGAACCGCGACTTCGAAGTCAATTCGCGCATTCCGAGAGCAAACACCGATCGGGAAGATATCTTCTACCGGCAATGACCAGCACGAAGCAGATTCTCGGCCCGGACGAGTCCTCCGAGCCCTCCTATGTCGACTACGAAGCCTTTCTGGCCCCCGACTTCTCTCCAGCCGCCTATGCCAACGATCTGGTCGTCTCGACGAATAACCCCCAGGACAGTCCTTTAGACCTCTCGACGCCGCTCTCGCGCGTCTTGTTTGACGCACAAGAAGTCGACTCCCGCATCGATGCCCTGACGACCAGAAATGCCGTGCCTCTGCTCGAGTTCACCATCTCGCAGAACCAGGCTAGCAAGCGCATCATCTCGGAGCTGGACACACAGCTCAAGAGCCTTAACGACAGCTACAAACAGCTAGAGAGGGAGGTTATTGACAAACACGCCGAGGCCGATGAGGTTCGTCACGTTGCGCTCCGGCTATGGGAGTCCCTACGACTGGGACGTTCCGTCGGTCGCTGTCTACAACTCGGGCGACACCTCGAGGTGCAACACTCGGAGCTCAATGCCTCGGACGCAGCCAAAATGGACCACCGGGCCCTCGTTCGCTGCTCCTACACCATCGTCTCCCTCCGCGAGGTGCTCGACAGCAAAGGTCCCGACGAAGAAGGCCACGGACTCGACAAGGTACACAATATCCGGGCTCTCCAAGACTCCGTCATCACGCCGCTAGAGCGATCCGTTCGCGAAACGGCCGAGCGCGTCGTGCGCGACTTCTCCGTTCCCGCCAACATGACTTTTTCTCAGGGCCAAGACGCACGAGCGAAGCTGGAATCCGCCATTACGGCCCTCTATCTCCTATCGCCCACTCCCCCCCTCACGACCTCTGGCACGAAACACGAGCGGTGGACTCCGCAATTGCTGCTCGCCGCGCTCGATACCTTCATCCGCCTCTCTCTCCAGGCTAGCATCACGGCCCTCTCGCGCTCCCTCGGCCAACTCCCCTCCCTGGATAGAGCACTCGCCGAAGTCACCCTCCGGTGCCAAAACGTGATTGCCCTCGAAATCATCCTCCAGGAGAATAAGCCGCCGAATCACCCGCTGTTGCTGCCGCCTCCATCCACGGCCGCGTCTGCAACGCACAAACATCCAGCTAGTCTCGTGCAGCCTCTCCTCGCTTACCTGGAAACTGGCTCGCTTGCGTCGTACTTCTGGCGTACCATGGCGGGCAGTCTCGCGACCCGCGTGCAGGATATTGCTCACCGGGGTGGCGTTGTCGCCCGGACGCTTCGATCGAATAAGGCGAATGTGGGGGATGCGATTCGGCAGGCTGTTCTGACGGGCTCTCAGCCACCGACGGTGTTTACGACGGGGAAGAAGAAGGATAAGGCTGCTGAGATGAATTGGGATCGGGAGATTGCTGTCATGGTGGGGAGTGTGACGAATAACCTAAAATAAAGGACGGAGGAATAGGGCATCTTAAAAGCGGGACATCATGTATATATATATATATATATATATATATATCATGTGTACCTGTTAGTTGTATGCGAATCGTGTGGGCTCGCATCGATTGATGCATGCCATGTGTGTTAACCAAGACAAGGCTACGAGACTGACACAGAAATGAGGAGAGGAGAGGAGAGGAGAGGAGACGCGATGAAATAATTTGGGTCTTCATGATATCCTGCATGATAAAAACGAATAAGCTAGCCGCCATTGGGTTCAACATAGAATATTATTGCATGGACATTGGAGGTACATGGGATAGTATTCTAAGAGATATCCATCTTCGTTCATCATAGCTCGTGAATGCCTCCATCCCTCCCCGGGTACCGCCCCCCCAATCGCATCGTATACTCCGTATGTACGTAGCCTCAGCCCGGACCCGTTTCGTCTACCCCAAACTCGCTGCATATTGCCCACTAGCCGCAAAGCGCAACTGGTACTCCCGCAATTCAGCCCAGTACCGCAGCTCCTCATCCTCATCCTCGGCCGTCATCTGCATCGGATCCGCCGACCTTTCCGCAGCCGCAAGACCCGTCTTCTCGAGCTTTATCAAAATATCAATAAGCTGCGAGAGGGCCTCTTCCGACTTCATCGCCACGGGGCCCTTGAGATCCGGAGAAGTATTCAGTAATGTCGAGGCCACTTGGCGAATTTTGTTGATCAACGAGAGACCATTTGGCTCCATGTTGCGCTGCGAAATCGATCCAATCACATCAAGGAGATTCTGCACAATCACCTCCCGCTCTCCTGTCATGAGGGAGTGGATCTCCTCATCGTCTACATCGTGGAAGGCTTGCTCTGCCTCGGTCCGCTGGTTTCCCATGGGATTGGCCTGCTCTTCGGCGAGGTGCACATCGCGCAGATTGAAGTAGAGCTCGACAAAGTACGATCGTGTAGCTAGCTGGGACATGAAGATGTTGGCCTTTTGGATCTCGTACTGCAGCCGACGACGTTGTGCGGGCTGTGCTTTGATCACGTGGCGGATATCGTGGGAGGGCTGGGGATTCGGCCATACGGGTGGCACATATTGCAGTCCGGATTCATCCAAGCTGGCTAGCAGATTGGCTTCCTCGCCATGTAATGCCAGTTGAAGTTCTGGTGGCAGATTGTCTGTGATGCCCTTGGCGGCGATCAAGCCGTCCCGTAGCAGGATTCGCTGATCGGCCCAGGGAAGCGTGCTCATGCCGTATGCCAGCTCCAGACTTACTACGCCGTTCATGGTCATGTAGATGTCGATGCCGAACCGGAATCCAGTCAGCAGAGTCACGTTTCCTTCGGGTTGAAGCATGACCTCATTTGCAAGAACACAGATATCGTCCACGTTTTCGGGGTATGAGGGATAGGGCAGACTTGGCGTAGATGGCGCGATGACTGTGTCTGCTCCAGACATGCCTAGTTGCGCCATTGACCTGCAATTTTAGTCAGTCCTGTCACGCATTCCGGGATAAGTGACCACCGTCACTCCACATAGTAGATATGGCACTTACCGAATGCCTAGCAGTAGACACCAGAACAGACGCTTTGCAATCTGGTCCTTGACATGATTGAATGGAGACAGCTCCTGAGAATAGGGATCTGATCCAAATGTAGGCAACTCTTCGGGATGTTTTGGTTTCTGGAACCCTAGCTCCCGGATCAGAGTCAAGGTTTCCGACATGAAATGCCTTGCCGCGTTCCATTGCAGTGTATTTACGGCGGACAAGGCAAGTAAATAGCTGGCGCATGCATCGTCCAACGTCTTAGGCTGCTTCAAGATCCATTTATTGCCCCGCGTCAGCAGAGCAACCTCTCTGCACTGATCCACCAGGACAATAGCCTTAGGAAACAGGTGCGTGCTATATTGAGCCTTGAGATATTCCCTCGCGCTTCTTGGAAATGATGCCACCAGAGCACCAATCATACTGGCTAGCAAGGTCAAGAACTCGGGCTTGGTCCGGTCTTCTCGATTCGCAAACGACTGTCGGAATGTGGGTTCGTGTGGGAACGGCGCCAGCGGGTGGATGTATGTGAAGTAATCGTCCACCAGAAGCTCCAGCACCGGCATGGGAGCAATCGACTCGGCATCAAGAAGACCATCAGATGAGATATTCATCAAAGTCTTGGCTGCAATCTGCGGAGAAGGTGCTCCAGAAACCCCAGAAACCTCGGACACCCCAGTCGCCGCCATTTCCATTCGCGCTCGTTTCGCAGCCTTGGCAGCTTCGGCATGCTTGTTGGGCGGCCCGCGTCGTTTCGTCTCACGCTCCCACGTACAGTCTGCCCCGAGTTCGCGACATGGCTTGCACGGAATGTTGGAGTCGTCGCATTTGACTTTTCGTCGGCTACATAAATCGCATGCACGTCGTAATCGAGTCAGCTTGGGGTTGATGATCGGATCGCGCATCTCCCCGACCGTTCCGACCACGCCAAGTTCCATGTGCTGTGCTATCTCCGGGCTCTGTGACAAGACTGTGAGACCAGACAAAGCACCTGCCATCTGGGCATGATGATGTTGTTGCTGTTGCTGTTGTTGCTGGTGTTGGGACTCGGCCTCGGCGGCGGCAGCGGCAGCAGCAGCGGCATGTTGCAGAGCTTGGGGATTCTGGATGGCCTGAGCGGCATCGCTGGCGGCCTGCAGGATCTCTAACCCATTGCTGGCGTATACATGGGCGTTATCTTGCTGCGATGGTGATGAAGACGGCGATTGTTTAGGTGGTGGAGATGCTGACATGATGGCAGCACTACAGGTCGCGATGGCTGATTATCGGCGGATATCCGGATCTTTTGTGTCGCGTCGTTAAAGCGAGGTGAAGCCGAAAGACGGCCAGCAAGTGACTAGAAAGGCGGGAAAAAAAACGCATCGAGGGGAAGCGAGTCACGTGAATCGAGATTCTTGAATCTTGGGTCGCTCCACCTTGGTGTACGGTACATACTATCATGTACATATGTACATTAGGTACTGTACCTATAATAAGACCGAGTGCTGCTCCGTATCTCGATTCTCGAGTTCTCTGAGTAGGGACACCTAGGTAGGTGCCTAGGTACTCATTAATATGCAGCAGAAAGAAAAAAGCATGGGACGGCAGGTTCCAAGCGTCATCTGAGATCTCTCGAACGCGCACCGTTCTAATTCGAAGCCCTCACTCATGTATGGAGACGTATTTCATGCCATTGACTTCACCGGGGTAGGTACAGGTGATGCTAAAACTTCAGCCTACAAGTAGGTATGTAGACGAACGCCTCAATTGTCGCTCATAAGTTGTAACAGCGACTCAATTCTAGTGTAGCTGAAATTATCATGTAACATGGCAAGCACACAGAAAGATTCTGGAAACTTGTGTTACATAGCTGCCCAACATCTTTTGAGAGTGAGAGGTTCCGCACGCTCTTGGGCCGATGCAACCACTTTCCTTTCTTGGCATCTATCCCGGTTGCCGGCGTGCAGACAACCTACATACATATACATGCTGCTTAACAAGTTTAAGCTTAAATCAAGTATGCCAAGATCCTGACGGGGTATGGAGATTTCGAGAGCACAAGCATCAACACAAGCACCTCAGAGCCATCGTCGTCTCATTTGGGTCACTGGTGGTAAAGGAGGCCCCGAAATTTGGCACCAAATACCACCAGACGCATCTCAATTTCTGGGGTTAATCGAACACGCTGTACTTTTAGGCCAGAGTAGGTAACTGCAGTACGTCAGGTACACTCACTGTGTAGACGGTATATCTCGGGGTAACATCGAAAGAGGTTTCTGGCACGACGTCAGGCCTACCAGTACTACTGCCTTATACAATCATCAGTAGCAAAGAACTGTTCGGTGAAGATGATATATCTCTAGTCTGCCAAACTTGAAACCACAGCACCTTAAAGGTTAGTGCGGGTATTCAATTGCTGGATGAGACATGCGCTCTATTACAGAGCGTAGCGCTTGTGCAACGACTCTCTACGTTATGTAGTTGTACATACCTCAGAGGCTCAGGGGCTAGCCTCTACATAGGAGGTATGTCGCACGATGGATTCCCGCGATCTGCAAGTCTGGGGGAAACTACATATGTATGTACATATGTATTCCGTAACAATCACATGGTATGCACCAAAGTATCGGAAGCCATTGACAGAATGTCAGTTCGTGATGTGCAAGGACGTTGGGACCAAGTGCTGAAGGTGCCTCCTCCAATTGTAGGTTCTGCTACAATTACATATCTTGGTGAACCACGACACCGTGGCTGATGGTCTGCTGGCATTCAAATCGCTTCCATCCAAGCTGCCTTTGCTGAGCCATGGACAAAATATCTTCATCAAGAAATACGAGCTATAAAAGATGCGGGTACTGCGGGGGGTCCGAATCCTCATCATTCCCAGGAAAAAAGGGTGCAATTGTGCGGGCGGTGACGATTGCAGCGAGGGGAAGTGCAGGACTCCAGGAATGCCTGGAGAAGACAAACAGGGAACAAAGCCGGACGAGATTCGTTTTCCCCGTTTTCATTTCCTTCTTCATTTCCCAGTCTGCCAACACAGTGCCAAGGCAGCGAGTGGGACGCTGGTCACGCTGCCATTGGTCAGACCTTCCAAGGTCGGCGTCATACCCCTCACCGAATCACCCCTCATTGATGATTGTACCGAGTCACCGACTTCCCGAGTCCCAAGTCCCAACTACCCGAACACGACCCCAGAGTCCAGGACTCCAGACTACCGTACCTACTGTCTCCTGAGTCCTGAGTCCTATTACCATCAGTGCTACAACAATCATGATCAACTGTCTCACCTTGGCCTAGATCTCCAATTTACCTGTTAAGACCGTTCCTCCTCCAAAACAGAGCATTATTTCCACAGGCACCGCTGCGTCCATCGTTATGGCGCGCCGCGAGTCTCTGTCTGAGATTCGGGCCGCCAACCCGGATCTGGGTCTCAGCGGCAACGTCATCTCCGTCGCCTTCAACATCCCCTATTCATTCACACATCATCGCGGTCAAGACTGGGTGAGCTGATTTAAATTGAAACAATGGCCAACGCATTGATCGGACGGCCGCCTCTTTGGCTCCATCTCTGACCAGCCCGGCTTTTGTTTGTATTCGTGGCCAACTGCAGCGCTAACACCCAGTTGTTGCTTGCAGGACTTGAGACCTCGTCGGGGTCAATCCGCCTTGTTCGACTCCTTTGCCTACCTCTCCTCCGACTCGACGCCTTGGAACCACACGCTCGTGGCTTGGACCGGAGAAATCGAGTCAGCCCACGAGTCGGCGTCTGAATTCCCTGCGCAAGCTCCCGAGCAGCCGACGAAAAACAACAGCCAACCGACCGGTTCCAGCACCGGGGGCGCCTCTTCACGAAATGCCCTCTCCGCCCCAATTCCTGTCGATGCGAACTCGCGGCTCCCGACTCCACCTCCAGTCGATGGGTTGTGGCTGCCGAAAGAAGACCAGCAGAAGCTAGAGCACGCTCTCTCGCACAGCAAAACCATTCGCACAGTGCCTGTTTGGCTATCGGACGAAGCCGATGATACAGATGAGGGCATCATGCTCAAAGATCAGTCAAGGTGGCGGCGGTATGCGCATCATGATCTCTACACGCTGTTCCACTATAAGCAGAATGAGCCTACGGACGGTCGCAAGGAGCGCATTCAGTGGGCCGACTACTACCGCATGAACCAGAAATTCGCCAACAAGATTATCGAAATCTACAAGCCTGGCGACATTGTCATTGTGCACGATTTCTACCTCCTGCTCCTTCCTAGCATGCTTCGACAGCGAAACCACAACATGTACATTTCCTTCTTCTTCCACTCACCTTTTCCCAGTAGCGAGTTCTTGCGATGTCTACCTCGTCGCAAA
Organism: Claviceps sp. LM454 group G7; assembly: GCA_018360575.1. NCBI lineage: Eukaryota > Fungi > Ascomycota > Sordariomycetes > Hypocreales > Clavicipitaceae > Claviceps > Claviceps sp. LM454 group G7. The sequence goes on from SRQL01000342.1 coordinate 11,252, forward strand.
GAGGTATTGGAAGGGGTTCTCGGCGCGAATCTTATCGGGTTCCAGTCTTACAGCTATTCGCGGCACTTCTTGAGCTGCTGCACCCGGATACTGGGCTTTCCCTCTGACACACTAGGGATCGATGCCTATGGCTCACGGGTGCAAGTCGGTGTCTTCCCCATTGGCATTGACGCCACCAAAGTCGAGAAACACGCTTGGGCAAAGTCGGTTGACGAGAAGTACTACGCTCTCAAAAAGATGTACGCTGGCAAGAAGATTATTGTCGGACGCGATCGCCTGGATAGCGTCCGCGGCGTGGCACAGAAGCTGCAGGCATTTGAAAGATTTCTGGAGCTGTATCCGGAGTGGAGAGAAAAGGTTGTTCTCATTCAAGTCACCTCACCTACGAGCGTAGAAGCGGACAGGGATGGCGACGAGACAAAGATTGCCACACGCGTCAATGAGCTTGTCATGAAGATCAATGGCGAGTATGGCAGCCTGGGATTCTCCCCCGTGCAACATTATCCGCAGTATCTCAATCAGGATGAGTACTTTGCTCTTCTCCGGGCGGGCGACATTGGCTTGATCACCTCGGTCCGAGATGGTATGAACACGACCAGTCTGGAGTACATTGTGTGTCAGAAAGATGGAAGCGGTCCGTTGATTTTGTCTGAATTCAGCGGCACGGCCGGCAGTCTGGGCGATGCAATTCACATTAACCCCTGGGATTTGAGCGGGGTTGCGGAAAAGATTAACTGTGCGCTGACCATGCCGGACGCCGAGCGCAAGGAAATGCAACAACACCTATACAAGCATGTCACAACACACAACGTGCAGACGTGGATCACCAAGTTTATCCGCAAGGTCTACGGTGTGCTGAGCGAGTCCAACCCGACCAATGCGACACCATTGCTTGACCGTGCCGACATGCTGTCCAACTATAGGTCCGCGGAGAAGCGACTACTCATGTTTGACTACGACGGTACACTTACCCCGATTGTACGCGAACCCAGCGCTGCGATACCGTCGGAGCGCGTGATTCAGTCGCTCAGACGACTGGCCAAGGACCCCAAGAATTCAGTATGGATCATTTCCGGCCGAGACCAAGATTTCCTTAAGCAGCATCTGGGTCACATTTCGGAGTTGGGGTTTTCGGCCGAGCATGGAAGTTTCATGAGGGATCCAGGCTCGGAAGAGTGGATCAATCTGGCGGAGAAGTTCGACATGGGTTGGCAGGCCGAGGTGATGGAAGTGTTCCAGAAGTACACGGACAAGGTGTCAGGTAGGCCATATCCCTGCATGCCAGACTCCAGACTCCTGACCATATATCATACACACACACACGTGCACTTGCTAAGTTGGGCATTTTCATACTATTGGACAAAACATTCTGACACCAGAGATGCAGGTTCTTTTATTGAGCGCAAGCGATGTGCCCTCACATGGCACTACAGACTCGCAGACCCCGAGCAAGGCATCCACATGGCCCGCGAGTGCCACAAAGAGCTGGAATCCAGCGTAGCCAACAAGTGGGATATTGAGGTCATGCCTGGCAAAGCCAATGTTGAAGTCCGTCCCACATTCATCAACAAGGGCGAAATCGCCAAGCGACTCATTGCACGATATCACAATCCCGGCGGCGAGCCAACCGAACTGGATCCCAATCCCGGCCGCGTCGAGTTCGCGCTCTGCATGGGCGACGACTTTACAGACGAGGACATGTTCCGCAGCCTGAATGGGGCCACCGGAGAGGTGTTGCACGAAGATCACGTCTTCACCGTCACAGTCGGTGCCAGCACCAAAGTGACGCTCGCGAAATGGCATCTCCTTGAGCCCGAGGACGTGATTGAATGCGTGGCGCTGCTGGCAGGTGATCAGGATGCCTCGGGGCGGAAATTGATTGGCGAAGTCAGCCTCGCGGCACTCAGCACAGTTGAAGGCCGTATCCCTGTGTCGGAAACATCCAACTTGCAGACTTGATATGGCTGGACTGACGTGCAGAAGTGACGAAATTACGAGCGGCTATTGTGTCTTGAGACTTGGGGCCTAGGGGGCCAGCGACGAGGATGACAGTGTCAGTCAGGACTCAGGATTGGACAGATTAGAAAGGCACGTGTACTAAACAAACCAATTAACAAGGGGCGTAGCCATGGGTGTTTTATATTAGGCGGTTTTGGACTAAGAACAATATAAATGGAATAATTTGACTATTATAGGGTTGGCTGCCTACTGGATTGGACTCTGGATTCTGGGGCTTGGATATCCAGATTGTGAGGAAGAGGAATGCGGATTGGACAAGGCCAGGAGATTGGACAAGGCCGGGAGATTGGACAAGGCCAGGAGAGTCTCGAGAGGAGTCAGAGGACACGTTGACCTCATTGGGCTGCGTCTACGGAGTTACGAGTAGTCTTACTGTAATCTTGTAGACCCAGACTGTGTTGATTATTGCATTTTGTTTTGCATGGGCGAAATAGAAATTCTTGTTGATTGATTTGTGCGCTGTATAGTGCAGAGCAGAGAAGTAGGTAGTTTCTGTTCCGATAGTCTATATGACAGCGTAAAGGAAAATGAAATGCTTTTCGTGAGGTCTTATGTGCTGTCGTAAAAAGTGAGTATATCCCCTGACGCCTGTGCAGATACATCGATAGGTTACTCCATTTGCGAATTAGATCTGTTCGACGTCTTCAACCGACTGCAGTACCCGTGTACTTAACGTGGACGGTGGCCGAGTACAGTACCGACGTCGGTTGCCGTGAGCAACTTGCAAGTCCTCCTTGACGCAATCTGAAGGGAATTGGTCAGTAGGTACGAAGTACTCCGTACATATGCTCCGATGCTGGGGTCACTGGCTTGTATAACCCGGCAAGTACAGAGAGGAAGTCTGGAGTACGCGAGAGAACTGGTGTACATTCATAGTGTTTGCGCAAGTGTGACAGTGTCTGAGATAAAGAAAGTATACTCATGATTTCTTAGGTATTCATATCGTAATCTGTATGCCCTCTCTCCTTGTTGTAAATTAGAGGACATGCTTCTTCACAGATGCATCTATATAATATATCTGCTCTAAACAAAACACTGGACATGATTCATAGCCACCATTGCTCGTGACCGTTCCAACATAATTGTACCCCGTATCCACTGATCCAGTCCGCGTTCATAAACCGCATGGATCATCCGCACAAGAAACAAGCCTACAGAATGCGCAGCTCTAGTAGAGTCCAACACCCTACACCCGAGGCAAAACTCCAACTGACCGCTCAATGACCAAAAAGAAAAGAAAAACCGGCAACATAAATGACACATACAACCGCCCCTCAGACTTCAGTACTCACTCATCATGTAACGCAAAACACCTCTCACTACTCTCCGCATTATTCCCCCACCAATGCGGCATCTTGACCACTTTCCCAGCCCCAAAACACAAAAAGATGAGCAGCATATTGAAATTAAATCCCGCATCAAACGCCGCCGCCAGAATATAATTCCACCGCGCCCACAGCTCATACCGCCGCCGATAACACCAAAACATGACAACAAAGCCGCCCAGAAAACTAGAGAAATACCCCGTGCTGATATTCCCGCGGAACGTGGACATGCTAGAGAAGAAGATGGTAGTATTCAGGAGATGTAGTTTCGCGCGAGGGAATCTCTTATGCAACACGAAGAGCAACACAGGTGCGACCGCCCCAACGAGAAAGCCATACGGGACAGGCTTGAAGAGTTGTTGCTGGAAGAGACGCCGCGGGCCGACGAGGACGTACTGCACGCCGAGGGTGAGACTAGATGCCAGTTGTTGGCCTGTCCACTGGTGAGTAGGATCCTGCTTAAGGCCGGCAATGTAGTCGAATTTTGTGTCGAGCACCCAGCGGATGACGCCGTAGTCGATGGGGATCCCGATGAGGGAGCCAAAGATCTGGGAGAAGAAGACGGCCTTGGGTGGGATTTTCATGAGGTGGCCAATCTTCATGTCTTGGAGGTTTAGTTGCGCTCTGTACCAGGCGTCTCCTGCGATGGCGCCGTATGTAGATGCGCCGCAGGGGTTTTTCCATCCGGAGACGGAGTTGATCATGAGGCCGTAGAGGAGCTCGTTGGTTGATCCGATGGCGAGTTGGAAGTTGGAGAGCGCGTAGAGCCAGCCTAGTGGGACGACGATGAGGGCGCCGGTGGCGATGCCTACGAAGTAGGTCCATGTGGGGATGAAGAGGAGGCCGAGCGCGCTGATGATGATCATGATGAGGAGGGATACGAGGAAGAGGGCTGCGAACCACCAGAAGGGGATTTCGTCGTATTTTCGCTGCAGGATGTTGAGTTGGTCGTTGTATTGCTCTGTGACTTTGCGGCCGTCTTTGGCGTGGCGGCGCTGCATGTATTTCTGTACGCTGGCCTGGATTTGCTTGTAGCCAAAGAGGGCCATCCAGACGAGGGCGGACGAGTAGGCGGCGTAGTCGAAGAACATGTTCCAGAGATATTGTGCGCCGACGTGCAGATCGCCGTGTTCATCGAGGGCCGTCTGATTGAGTTGCATGTCGGGCGTGAGCAAGCTTGTAAGTGGGTATCGTGTTCCATTTGCTAGAATCCATGTTAGGTGTCAGAGCCGTTCTAAACCAGAAACCAAGTTTCCCTGCGGTCCAATATAAAAAGTAAAGGAAAGGAAGACTCGAAGAATGAAGGTCAAAAAACCGAAAAAGAGTTTTCAGTTTTCAGTTTTCAGTCTTCAGTCTTCTCATCTTCGCTTTCTTTCCTTGTATATCTCCACCATACTTTGAGAAACAAAAAGGGAAGCGCTTGGACGTTCATCACTTCCACTCACCAAGAAAAATACGATTCGACATCAGCCCATGGTCCCAGCTCGCCAGATTCCCAAACTTGGCCGCTGGCAACAACACCCATGCGCTACACACAAACGCCGCAAACATGATGACCTGCGTCCACCAGGGCGTCAAAAACAGATTCGCACTGGATGAGATACTCGACCAATCAAGCGAAAGATTGAGCAAGCCCATGCCGCCGAAGCCGCTGCCGATAAAATTGGCCGTTGCATTGCGCGGCGCCACCCAGCATAGAAACGCAAGCGAGCCAAGCATTGGGAACACAAACTCGGGGAGAAACTGCCATAGAATAACGCCCACGAGAACGCCGAAGAAGACGCGGATTTGCTTGCGGGAGAGACGAGAGGGGTTCTCGCGCTGCTTCTTTTGGGTTTCAAAGAGGGCCGTTTGGCAGAGACTGGCGTTCGTTCGACGTTCGTTAGCCATGAATATTCAAAAGTATGTAACAGCATGTTGAAATCAAACAAAAAAAGCTCTCAAAAAGTACACACAGTGACAAACCCACAAAAAAAAAACAGAGACAAGGACCAAAAAGAAAATCATCATGACTTACGCTTGAAACCAGGGATACTGGGGATCGTAAATAAGAAACTGCCTCGCCAGCGCCGCATACGAATACCCCGTCCACGTAATCGCCAACATAAAAAACACAGCCACCGCACCATTCACCCTCTCCCCGAAATACAACTCAGACATAGCAATCGGCGTATACCCCAGATTGTACGTCGCGCCCGAAGCCGCCGAAATCGTCACCAGCACATGCTCCTTGGTGCTAAACGGCCCAGGATTCAAACGAAAGCTGTACTTGGGCGGCAAAAACGGGATCCGGACCGTCCAGTCTGGAAGAACCTTTGCGAGCCACACACCGACATAGTTGGATGCGATTTGCACGAAAAATACCGAATATGGCGCATACGTAGTCCGGAAGTGAGCCATTTGCGAGAGAAACGCTCCCGGCGCTACAAATAAGATGGTGAGGAGGAAGTATCGAAACGTGAGGGTTGGTTCGGTGGCGTCGTCTGTGAAGCTGACGACGCGGCGTACGTAGCCTGGGATATCGCGAATACGGGCATCGTCTTCGGTGACGACTTCTTCTTGGCCGTCGGGGTTGAGGATGGTGTATGTGGCTTTTGTGTCGCTGGCTTGTTCGGCGTCTTTGCTGAGTCTGAGTGTATCGCTGTCTTGGTCGGTGAGGAGGTCGGCTGCTTTTTTCTTTTCATCCATGGCCACCGCCACGATGGGGGCGTTGGTCGAGTCTGAGTCTGAGTCTGAGTCTGAGTCTTGGCGATGCAGCTTTTCTTGTGTTTGGTGCGTGAGGGGGATGGGCTGGACTGGGACTGGGACTGGGACTGGGACTGGCGCTGCTGTGTTGGACATGTTGAGCTTGTTGGGGTTGTCGCGCGGGCGGGGTGACGCCATGATGTGATGGTCGAGGAGTCGAGACTCAAAGGACTCAAGACTTCAAGACTCAAGACTCAAGACTCGGAGGACTCAAGGAGTGACACGGACGACGAACTTGACCAGAGCCTCAGAGGAGCGATGAGGATTCTACAAGTCAGAAACACAAAGGTGGGACTGCCAAGTATTTATTGCAACACTCGTTGTCGCGTCATCGTCGTGGTTTTGCAAGCGGGCTGGGGCTTTCATTCTGTGTTCAGTGCCATCATTCGTTGGCACGATAAGAATTGCGATGGCCCTTGGTGGAGAAAGGGTAGCACGCCATCACTTGGGATTCTCGGTAATACGGAGTACACAAAAGACAAAAGCTCCGGCCGCCGGCTCATTATCTTATCGGATTCGCGTGTCGTGGCACATGCCGGCGGATGCCGCCACGAGATGACGCGAGACAGGACCGACTCGAGAGGAAGGAGGAGTGAAATTCCTGCGAGCGCAACTTGTCCGCCACACCGACAGCGTGAGTCCTCGTAAAGAAGCCATTTCCTTATCAATCACTAGACTTACACAGTAAAGGCGCCTTGCCGCAAAACTACCTGTTTATGATGCAGCATGCTATTCCCGTACATAGGTAGTACATATGTACATACGCACGTCTGTAGGTAGAAAAACGCCCCGCAGAGTTTTATAGTCGGCAGCCGGCAGGGAAGGGAACTTGAGGGCCCCTCCCGTTCCGCTTTGGGGTATTTCGACTGCTTAGAGGAAATGGCGTCATTGGGAAAGTGGGGATGTGGACCTGGTCACTGGTCAGGACTTTCTGAGGACCAGTTGAAACTTGAAGCTTCGCCCTTTTTTTAGGTCCCGCCTCGGTCTCCATGAGATGGGGTGAAGCGTGAGCACTGAGCACTGAGGGCGGATTGACTCTGGTCTTGGTTGAAACTTGACATCAGGACGAGGTTATCCCCGTGACTCCATGGGCCATGAGATCAAGACGAACTGATTCGGTTGCGCTCAAAGTGAACATGTCGTTGAAATACGGAGTACATATGCCAAAAACTGTCCCATGCCCGCGGTGGCGTCGATAGACAAAGAAGAAGGCGAGAATTCTCCGTAGATCCAGCGCGATAAGCTGGTCCTGTTACCTGTAGGCTTGTCACGACTCACAACTTCCACATTCAAACGCCAAAACGCCACGAGATGGCTCATGGCAGACTGTCGCTATCAGACCTACGTTGGTGAAATTTTGGATAAAAAAAATGATTGAGTTCCGGGGCTGCGCACAAGTCGATGCGCCGTCGTCAGCCCAGCGATACCATGATGGCTAAGCTTTCTTGGTCGCAGAACTGTGCTGACACACGTGGAATGTACGGAGTAGAGCTGCCTGCAAGACTCTGTAAACGGAGTAGGCACCTAATGTACATGTTTCAATGCTCGAGGCCAACGCTAGGTAGAGAGAGCATGTTGCTGAAGCAAATATTTCGAATATGTACCTAGGTACGATTCACGAATATATTTACCGAGAAACAGTGCAACTGCAGATGCCTAACCCCGTAATAAGTCTCGGACGCCAGGGTATACTCCGCAGACCAGGGGTCATCGGTGGTGCAGAGATCGAGTGAGCTGCAGTCAGATGTACGGAGAAAGGATGATAAGCTGGCAAAGATTGAGACACGCATTCGGTTTGATAGGCATTTGGAAGATGCCTCCGGACTTGACTTGACTCTTGCGTTGATCATCAGTGCATCAGTGTCAGTGATCACTGATAGTGGCAGAGGCTGTGGCTGCCGAAGTCTCCGAGACAGGGATGTTGTGCACGTTGTGGGCTTGGACTCTTGGAAGTTGGGGGCCATCTGGTGTAACAAGCTGCAATAAAGAGGAGAGTTGTACAATATCAATATTGGAGATGCATTGTATCATGTACATAGCTGCAAGGGCTCCAGCCTCCAGCAGGACACTTTTGGAACAAACGCGGTTGGCGACCCAACCGATCCCCCACAACGAGTGACGAGATCTTGCGAGATGCCGGCTGAGGCAGCCCTCCAATTGGCCTGAAACTCTAAATACCTGCACGGAGGAGAAACACCGATATTTCGTGCATGTTTACAATTTAATCGGTGATCCAAATCCCCAAAGAACCAATATGTACTCCGTATCATCTGGACGCAATGGTGAGTCACAGCTCGCAATCCTCCACCAGCCCATTGGCAGGTACCTAGGTACTCCGTATGTCACATGTGACATGTGAGCTGCAGGCCGTTTAGATGCTTTGGGAGCGAAGGGGTACATACCTATGTACCTTACGAGGTACTGCGGTCGAGGTATGTACCTAGACACGCATGTTTGTATCTGCAACCTATTCTATTGTTGGTGCTACACTGAAGATACATACATAGTTTATGCTGTGTATTTCTCACAAGTAGTCGTGACTCGTGAGTACTCATCGGCGTAGTAGGTACACCGTACTCAACATTACCTATCATCTTTCACCTCTGTATTGCAGGTAATTTGTACATAACACGTTACAGAGGCCTTTTCGTCGTGCCGCGTGCGTCGCCTTGGCCTCGCTTGTAGGTACTTGCTTGTACCTCCCAGAGTTCCCAAGGTACCTGTACCGACCTAACGTGCAAATGCACAAGGGCCTCGGCTCTTCACAATGCTGGCCCCTGGGTGATTCAAGATTGCCCATCTTTTTAGCACACACCCCAAGATCCGTGCACATGCACCCAACATTCGCAACTTCTCTGCGAACGGCCCCATCTCCTCAAATACCGTCTTTCTCGTCTGTCTTGAATACTCTTCATCAAAGGAAACATACACGCAAGCGTACGGAGTACACAACCCAACAAATCCATCCTCAAGTCTGCTTCGACTGCAGTCCACGCTTTCAGGAATCCCGTAATTCACCTTCACTGGGCTACAAAACCCTTCGACTTCCTCACGAGTCACGACTCAGCAAACTTCGACGTAATAGGATCGTCAGCGCGGCCTGGCACCATTTTCAGCACCTTCAGCACCATGTACTACGAGTGCGGCATATGTGATCGCGCCTTTGCGACCCCGCGTGGCCGCACCCAGCACGCCAATAGCACCGGTCATCACCCCCAATACGACTGCGACTACTGCGACGATGAATTCTACGACAGCAACGAAGAATGGGCCCACAAGCAAACTTATGGCCATTGGAGCCCAAACATCAAATGTGAGACGTGCAGTCTCTTGTTCCGTTCCGACGCCGAAGCCAACCGCCATATGCAACAACATGGGCACTACAAGAACTATTGCAAGCCGTGCGATCGGCACTTTGAGAACGAAAATAACCTCAGGCAGGTAAGTATACAGGAAAGCAAGAGCGGGACAAAGACAAAATAGCGGCCCCCTTCTCCATCCCTGATAGATGCTCCCTTCCATTCTTCAAGTATGGAAAGAAACGCAAAGGCCGCAAAGTTAGGAGGGCGCTGACGACTCGGGGGCGGCCTACCAGCACCTGAACTCCCGTGTCCATCGAGGCCAAAATATGCAATGCCCATTCTGCAAAACCGGCTTCACGACAGCAAGTGGTGTAAGCCACCATCTCGAAACAGGATCGTGTCCTCGTGCGCCGTCTTTGAACCGGGAGACCCTTCTTCGGGCCATCCGTGAGCGCGACCCTGGGGGGCTCATCACCAACAAGATGATTGGGTGGCGCGACGAGCAGGTTGGTCAATATGAAGCGACGAGTAGAGCATGGAACGGCATGTCCTGGGAGTGCTATCTCTGTCATTCTGGATTTTCCAGCAAGGTCGGTCTGAATCAGCATCTCAACTCGCCACGGCACAAGGACAAGGTGTACAAGTGTCCCAACAAGAGGGGTGGATGCGAAAAGGTCTTTGTCTCGCTCGCGGCTCTGTTTAGCCATTTGGAGAGTGAGAGTTGTTCCTTTATGAGATTCGAGCAGGTGCAGCAGCAGGCTACTCGCATCTTGGACAGTGGCAGGATGATATCCAACTAGGCCGAGGCCCTTGCACTTCTTGGCCCAGTCGAGACTCGACTCCTCCTATTCAATTGTTTCTGGGGTTTGATTTTATTGCGAGTGAAAGGTAGATTGGCATGACTAGCTGACGCCTCACGGTCATTGGCTTGGCTGTAGTTCCTATCCATTGTTAACGCGACAGCGCTTCTCTGTTCCAACGTTTCCAGCCGCTATGTTTACGAATAGTCATTACAGCTTAGCTACTATCTCACGCAACGTGTTTCTGACCCGCGGAAACGCACGATCTCTTGCTGCCGCTTTCACGTCTATGAGGTTTGACACTTAACACTCTCGGGACCACATGGCTTATGGTCGTCCTCGTCATCATCATACGACGGAGGTCTTCCTCTAAATCTTGCATGATGGCAGAATACCTGTTTGGAGAAAATGCCGGTGTGCCTGCACCCCTACACTTTTTCCTTTAACTCTTCATTTTCTGCGAGGGAAAACGCACCGCCTTTTCGGCCGTTCAAGGCCTGGTCGCTGCCATGCGTGAGCAGCACGCCAACCTAATTTCTTCAATGGCGTCAACATGGCCATGAAACTCTCCTGGAGTTGCGGAAAGACCAGACTATCAACTGCATATTGTGCTGCGAGAAAAGACTCGGCATTTCCACCAGATGCATGGAAGGCTTGCGGAATGGAAACTGGGCTGGTGCCTGATTCTCACTCTCCTTCTTCTTCACTGCACACTCAATTCTTAAACTTATGCTTATTAGAGGCGCCACAGTCCACTTCGTAATTCGACGAAACGATCACGGCATCGGAGATGCACTTTTGGGTGCTTTTGCGATGTTTCTTTACCGAAACCCCAACTGGTTCTGTCTCGTTGTGTTCCCTGTGCTTGTTGCATTCACTGGCAACTGCTTTCCGTTTGACAGATTGACAGTGAGGAAGACCATTACAGAAAATACAAACGCTCCTCTGCCGGAGCAAACGAGAACTTCTGGTCCGTAGCTCGACTTCCAAGTGCAGGCCTCGAATATTTGCACATGCGTCATGAATTGAGCATGATTCTTGACACTTCTTCATTCTGATCTACACAATGTTTCGTTTGAGAGGTTTGATAGTCATTGTCGCCTTCTCGTCTACGCGGATTGCACAGCCGAGTGCTTCCCATTTCGGGAAAGGTTTCAACAAACAGACGACATCATCGCATTGGCGAGCACAAACGCAGATGCCTGTCGTTTGTGCTTGACAGAATTTGGAAAGACGGGTGGTGATTCACTCCTCTGGCATCGTGCACTTCCCGCAGTATGATCGAAAAAAGTATAAGAAGCCACGTTGGAACGATCCAAAATCATGATTGTTCAAGCTACGGGCAACTCACACTTTTTTCTTTCTCCTCTCATCATTCTATTCCCACCGTTCATTAAAAACAAGCTATTAGCAATCATGACCGTCGCACTTCAATCAAGAGGTCATCGCAACCTCCTCGACATTATCGACGGATTGCGATCCAAGGGCATCAGCCGATATGTCGATCTCCCTCAAATCGTCGTCTGCGGTGACCAGTCCGCCGGCAAAAGCTCCGTCCTTGAAGCTATCTCAGGAATGAGCTTCCCGTCGAAAGACAATCTTTGCACCCGGTTCGCTACAGAACTGATCCTGCGTCGCCATGACAGTCAAGCGATTAAAGTGTCCATCATCCCCGGCCCAGACTGTTCTGCCGAGGACAGAGACCGGCTTAATGATTTCAGTGCCGAAATCGACATCGATGCCCCTGATATCGGCAGCGTGGTTGAGAAAGCCAAAGAGGCAATGGGCCTTTCCGAAACGAAGGTATTTAGTTCCGACGTCCTCCGTGTAGAACTATGTGGCCCGACGCAGCCACATCTCACCATGGTAGATCTTCCCGGCCTGTTCAGGGCCGGCAATCGTGATCAATCTGTCGATGATGCCGAGACTGTGAGGAACTTGGTTCTCGGGTATGTGAGAAGCCCCCGAAGCATCATTCTGGCAGTCGTTTCGGCCAAGAGCGACTTTGCGCTCCAAGAGATTACCCAAATGGCACGGGAGGTCGATCCGGAGGGTAATCGCACACTTGGCTTGATCACGAAGCCAGATGCCTTGGACGTTGGGTCTGATAGCGAAGCATCTTACGTCAAATTGGCCCAGAACAACGATGTCGTTTTCCGGCTTGGGTGGCACGTCTTGAAGAACAGGGACTTCAAGATGCGAGACGCTTCCTCTGCCGAGCGAGATGCAGCGGAGGCACGCTTCTTCTCCTCCGGGATCTGGGCCACGCTGGACCCATCCAATCTTGGCGTGGGCACATTGAAACCCCGACTCAGTGACGTTTTGAAGAACCAGATCCTTCAACAGCTTCCAGATCTTTTGAACGACGTTGAGAAGGAGATCAGCGCTTGTACAAGCATCATGGAACGACTGGGCACTCCGCGCAGCAGTGCCAACGACCAACGCAAGTATTTGCTCAAAGTAAGTCGCGATTTTACCAATCTGATGAAAGCGGCTATCAACGGAGAATACAACCATCCTTTCTTTGGCAGTGCAAAAACCAACGAGGGATATAATAAGCGATTGCGCGCCAGAGTTCAGAACACTTTGGCTGACTTCAAGGAAGTCATGCGCGAGAGGGGCGAGCAACGAAAAATTGTCGACGATGATTCTTCCGAGTCTGTTCTGGGTTACGGTGTTCGAAAGGTGATCCGGTCAGATTACGTTGATGAGGTTCAACAATTGATGGAACGCAGTCGAGGCTGCGAACTTTCTGGTACATTCAACCCCCTCATTGTTGGCGAGTTGTTTGCCGATCAATGCCAGCCATGGAAGAACCTGGCCTCGGAAACCGAGAAGAAAGTCTTGCAAGCGGTAGATGAAGTCGAGCATGCAATTGTGGATTACATCACCATCAAGGAGACAGCGCCGGCTATCTTGCAGATGCTGAGAGGCGGTACGGACAAGCTGAAGAAGGCGCTGGGCGAAAAGCTCAAGGAGTTACTTCAGCCACATTCAGATGGTCATCCCATCACGTACAATGACTATCTCACCGACACGGTGAAGCGAGCTCAAGATGAGAGACGAAAGCGTCGGCTGGAGATGGAAGTGAGCCATCTGGTTCGACACGACTTTTTCGCGGCTAGCTCCGGGACGGGCAGAATCGATGTAGGATCGATCGTCAATAAATTGACCGAGAAAATAGAGTCCGATATGGACTCATTCGCAAGCGAAATGGCGATCGACTATATGGAGGCCTATTACGAGGTAAGAGTGACAATGCCAATATATTTGCCCCGATACCGCAATCTCCAAGAAAATTTCTAGACTAACGCCACCTCTAGGTCGCCCTCAACAAATTTATTGACGACGTCAGCGTCTTGGCCGTGGAGCAATGCCTAATTTCCAAGCTTCCGGATCTGTTCCCAGATGAGATTTTGTTCGACTTCAAAGACGAAGAGATTGCTCGACTTGCAGGCGAGACCGAGGCCGCCTCCAAGCAACGAGAGAAGTGCAATCAGAAGCTTGCTGTTCTGGAAAACGGGAGGAGAGACCTCATGAATCTCGCCATGACGGGATCGCTGGACTCAGGTGAGACTTCCTGCAAGTTCTAGATATCTTGTCGAAATATAATGCTCAACTGACAAAATAGCTTAAAAGACGGAGACGATGTAATTCCGAATGCCCCGGCGAAGGGTCCCTCTGCGAAGGATCGTCGCGACGACGGTAACGGGAGTGATGCGACGCCTCTATCAAGCCCCTCCATCGAACCGATCATCAAGACGGAGGACGATTGTTCGGAAGGCTCAGAAGTATCAGCGGGTGGGGAGCCGCATGATCAGGAGGCGTCCTGGACTCCTTTGCTATTTGCTGGATTGTCTGGCTTGGGAATTCCCGCTTCCGGATCTGAGAAGACGAAGATGGGCAAAAAGACGAAAAAGGGAAAGAAGATGTCAAAATTGGGCAAAGGTGCGGCTGCTAAGCCTAAGAAGGAGAGCATATGGTAAAGCTGGACTGAACAGTGAACGGAGAAGAATATGTTGCTTGTTAGCTTTATTTTGCACTTTCTTTTGCCATGTATGACGCTAAACGTCTCAAGAAAAATTGGTAGATCGAATGCCCTTTCCTTCATTTGTACACTGTCTGTCCATTTGTCGGTGAGCCGTGAGTCGTGGTTAGTGCAGTAAGAGCTCAACGGAGATCTTTGAACTCCAAGAAATGAATCTTGTAGATTTAATCAGCTTGCAAGCTTTAATGAATCATTTCAATATGTACTGTTAAGTACTTGACCGAAACCTCTGACCTGCTCTGCGTGCGACCATAACGCCGCCAATACATGTAGGACACCTAAGATTTCTCGTGGTGAACCATCTAATTCACACGTGTGGGAACACGTGGCCCGTGTAACTTCAGCAGTAGAGCTTCAGACTCCCAGCTCACGAAACACTACCGAAGAAGAGAAGTTGCAAAGTGCAGGCAACGAACGAAGTGGCTAGGCTCTAGAACTCGGGCATTAAAAAAGATGACGGTCAGCTCAGGCAATAAAGAGAAACAGGGCCGGCCGCCGGAGTCAAGAAAACGAAGGAGCCCAGGCGCCGGACGGTGGAACTGAGGGAACAAACAACAGAAGGGTCAGTTTGTACACACAAGAAGCCAACGGTTGGAGCAGAGGACTGTTCCAACCTCGAACAAGAGATTACTAGGTCAAAGGCCATTATGTGTTCAAGAGAGCAGGCTTTCCAAGGACTCAGAGGGACGGTAGTGAACACACGCCTTGAGAAATCCTGTCGTTCTTCCAGATCCAGTCCCAACTCCCGAACATTGGACCTTGTCACATCAGTGATGAGGGACCGAGTGATCAACAAACGTAGTGAACGAAACATACATGCAGGTGACGAACGATCGTGTATTTATATTTATGATGTATCACGTTTGAGCTCGAAAAGGAGGCGGAAAGAAGAGACCTAGGGGGCGAAGTCCTTGATTCCATGGTTTTGGGGCGGCTGCAACCAATATGCGTGCTAACGTGCGTCACAGCGACTCATGGGCACAAGTCCAACGTTCAGAATGAACAGATTACAAGAATGAAGCCCGGTGGATGCTCAGTGGATACGTTAGGCAGAGGAAATGCAAGAACGCCTCATAGACAATGTTTGGAAGAGAAACTAGATTACAACGAGGTGGTGTATAAATAATAAATGCTGCATGAAATGCAATATGTACAACGAATGGCAATGGCAAAAGATTCGCTCGGTGATAAGGCACAGACTTCCATAAACTTGTTGGGGATTCATCAGAAATCTTGGTTAACTTTCGCCGAGGTTTTTCTCTCTTGCCGCAATTCTTCCTCAGTTTGCATCTGTGCTTGTATACCCCGCATCGACGTAAAAGGTAAAACTCGTTTCGAGTGACGTAGCGCTAAGCGTCACGAGACGGCGGGCCTCGGTCGCATAAAGGTGTGAGGCCTTTGGCAGGATTCGGAGAAGCGATTGAGTGTTGGTTGACCGTTGTCTTGGTCCTAGAAGTAGTATTATCTGGTCTGAATGGACAAAGTCAGAAGGGTAAAGGCCATGGAAAGGAATTGGCTTCAAAGGATACATACCACGATTACAACATGCCTTCGCGGCACTGGACGCCCGTGACCGTCATCAAGTTGAGCATCTTTTCTGTGTGTTTTCCCTAGCCGCTGGTGGTTGATAGTCGGCAGCGACGTATCCAGCGCTTTGAGATGTCCTCTCTCCTAGATAATGCCGAAGAAAAGGATCGTTACCGGGCGAAGCCTGCCCCGAATCCGCACCCGACTTGTTCGAGCTATTTCCTTTGCTTCAATTCTTCGTTCTCGCGCCTCAGCCTCTCGTTCTCCGCATACGCTCGCCTAAACTCGGCTTGCCGTATTCTTTCCTTGTTTTGCCGTATTTCTTGTTCAAGGTCCCTTTCCGCCATTTCTTCTGCTTTTTTAATGGCCTCTGCTCCGTCTCTGATGCGTGTTTTGTCCCGGGACCGTTGCGACGCTTGGGTGTTTCTATTTCACCTCTCTTGCGCCTCCTTCGTAACCAGATTGCTTTCCCCCGAGGACTCGACGCCAGGTAATGGGGATACGACTGAATATTTTGGTTCCTCCAAAGGGACTGTCGCTCGACTCGGTTGTCGCAAGCTCTGCAAGAGGAAATGGAGCTATGTGTTTGATTCACAGAGAGCTATATTTGTGTCGCTTCGCCACTCCATCTGCATTGGAATTTGGGACAGATTGTCATTCTCTCATTCTGCCGAGGTATGCGCCGCGTGAGGGGAAATTGGGGTTCGTGTCACGTGGCGCTGAAAGTCACTTGACGGCCAGTGAACTCGCCGGGGGGATTCAACATAAAAAAGAGGTGGGCGTTCCTACTGGCCATCGTATCGGAGGGATACGTATCATTCGAGTGTCAGTCGACAAGTACGTAATCAACAGATTCAACGCGATAAGCACGAACTTCAGATACAGGTACATATACATCGAATGGCAATGGCGAAAGATTCGCTCGGTGACAAGGCGCAGACTTCCATGAACCTGTTGGAGGTTCGCAATACATATTGGCATCTCTCGCCGAGGTTTTTCTCTCTTGCCGTACTTCTTCTTCAGTTTGCAGCTGTACTTGTATGTCCCGCACTCACGGAAGAGATGAGACTCGTTTTGTGTGTCGTGGCATTGAGTGTCGCGATTTTCCCTCATGCGGGGGGATAGGTACCTACCTACCTAAGTACCTAGGTACCTAAGGTAGACAGAATGAGAGAATGGCAAACTGTCGCAATGCAGATCGAGTGGCGGAGCGAAATATTTATATGTAGGTGGCCTTTTTGAGATCATGCATGATCCCCCCTCTAAAAATCAAATACATACCTAGGTAGCTCCCATTCTCCTTGTGGAGCTTTCGACAACCGACTCGAGCGACACAGGACCTTTGGAGGAACCAGAGTGTTCAATCTTGTCCTCATTACCTGGCGTCAACATCCCGGTGGATAGCAAATCGGCCACAAAGAAGAGGCAGGAAAGTAGAAATAAGAACGCATGGCGAAATATTCGCTCGGTGACAAGGCGCAGACTTCCATGAACTTGTTGGAGGTTCACAATGAATCTTGGTACCTCTCGCCGAGGTTTTTCTCTCTTGCCGTACTTCTTCTTCAGTTTGAAGCTGTACTTGTATGTCCCGCATCGACGTAAAAGGTAAAACTCGTCTTGTGTGTCGTGGGCCGTGGCATTGAGTGTCGCGAGACGGCGGTGAGCCCTTTGGCGGGATTCGGAGAAGCGATTGAGCGTCGAATGAACATTGTGACTTGGTCCCAGAAGTGAGTTCGCGTGGTTTCATGAGGCGAAACTCAGAGAGGTAGTATTATCTGGTCTGAATGGACAAAGTCAGAAGGGTGAAGGATGTGGAAAAGGATTGGCTTCAATAGATACATACCACGGTTTCAACATGCCTTCGCGGCACTGGACGCCCGTGACCGCCATCAAGATTGAGTATCCTTTCTATGTGCTTTCCCTGGCCTCTTGTGGGCGATAGTCAGCAGCGACGTATCTAGCGCCTTGAGACTCGAGAGATCGTCTCTCCCAAATAATGCCGAAGAAAACGACCGTTAGTGGGCGGAGCTGGACCGGAATCCGCACCCGACTTGTTCGAGCTATTTCTTCTTCTGCAATTCTTCGGCCTGGCGCCTCAACCTTTCGTTCTCCGCCTCGATTTGCCGTATTCTTTCGTCCTTCTGCCGCGATCTTTTTCTCTCCTCATCGAGCTCTTGCTTCATTTCTTTTACTTTTTTGATGGCGGCCTCTGCTTTGATCCGGTTTTTGTCCCGTAATCGCTGCGACGATTGGGCGTTCTTATTTCTACTTTCCTGCCTCTTCTTTGTGGCCGATTTGCTATCCACCGGGATGTTGACGCCAGGTAATGAGGACAAGATTGACCACTGTGGTTCCTGCAAAGGTCCTGTGTCGCTCGAGTCGGTTGTCGGAAGCGCGGGAATGGGAATTGGAGCTATGTATTATTTGTAGAGGATGATCTTGAAAAGGCCACCCCGCCCCTATTTGTATCGCTTCGCCAATCCATCTGCATTGGGAGTGGGACACCGACAGATTGAGATTCTGTCGAGGTATGCCCTGTTATTAGGCATTAGCTGTTCTCCTCAGGCATGTGGGCACTTTAGGGCACAGCCCCTGCATGTCCATGTACATAGCCTCCTTTGTTTCACGGATGTGGACAGCCTTCCAAGATCTATGTACATATCATCATCACAAGGTCCTTTCCGGCGGCCCTACGCTGCGCTCCGGGGCCGGGACCTTGCTTCGCGGCGGTCGGGAAGAGCGGTAGAGGGGCGGGGGATTCTGG
>SRQL01000343.1:0-29504 GCA_018360575.1 Claviceps sp. LM454 group G7
GTACGGTACATCTGTAGGAAAAAATAAAAATTCCATTTAGGATTCGCGGCTCGCGGGGGGTGGACACTACTCGGTTTTCTACCCTCTCTCTAATGGTGGGCCGTAGTCAGGGTCAGGGACCAGGGTCGTTGCTTGTTAAGTTAGGATTCAATTACATATACGGAGTACATAGGTATGTATTTGTGTACCTACGGAGTAAAGGTATGTGTGTATGTACATAGGTATGTACTCCGTATAGGTACGCATGGGTGGCAATGACGGTATTGAACCCGGAATGTCCATGGAAGTTATTCTTAATTCACCACGAACGGCATGAGGGCGTGTGGGTGCTTTCTCAGGGTTCTCAACTTCTCCTGAGTCCCCATGCCTCATCACGGAACTGCATTCTTTGGTATGACAGAAAAGATCAGCAATCCGTCGTTTTTGTTGTACATATATCGCACTGATCGTAATGCCAGTTTGGCTGATATTGTTGCTTCCTACTGACTTATGAGGAATCCGATAGATAGGGCATTATGTTAGGTATGTAGTAGAGATGTGTTCTGTACTAGGTACTACTTCGTATGTACATACCTTGTGTAATTCATTCCATTTACTCTCCAATCTCGAATCTCCATGTCACGTCGCAACCGAGGACCGGCCCAACCAAGGGGGTGCAATATGTATGTACTGGACTGCCAAATGGAAACTCACATCGCAATGGAAAGTTCTTTTTCCACTGCACTGGGGAAAAAAGTAAAATACGGGGCCAAAAGACCGTGGCTGTCCAACTTGAACGTCCCACCCATGGGACCTGGGCTTCCGTTTCCAGAAACTCGCGGAGTAGAGCTTTTCTTTCTTCTTCGATGTAACCATATATCATATGCACATACTCCGTAGTATCGAGATGCGACATGAAAGCTTGAAGAGAGACCTGCCACCGCTCTTGTTTCTTCTGCCGTGGGGATCGAGGGTACGAACCAGTGGGGTCTTATTGGGGGGTAGGTAAGTACCTCTCCGTAGGTTGTCATCAAGACAGCTGCAGTACTAGGTATACATAGCAGCCTCGATCTATTATGTATTGTCCGAGATGTCCTTCACTTGGGATAATTTTCACCGTATACTCTGTAATTCCCAAATACGACGTCGCTGGTCTGTTTGGGTGTACATTTAGCCATGCCGCAGTCTGTGAAGGCGGGCTGTGACTTTGAGAACTCTATGCTTTTCTATGGGGGACATGATTACTCGCACGGGACCTTATATCAAGGTATGTAATGCCTTTCATACCCATGATACCGCAAGCGCTGAGTACTCAATCCATCATGTAACAATGCCATTCCATCCCCGTGTCTTACAAGCTACGAACCTATCAACAAAGAGAGACCCATGGAACAACAGACCGGGCCCTTCTCCTCCCAAAAAAAAAAGATGAAGAGTTAACACGCTGACTTCTTTTTTGTTTCTACTTGCTCGTGTGTCCAATATTTATATAGAAAAGGAGGAAAAGCAAAAAAAGCGGAATGTCAATAACAACCTAGACATTGGGTTGGCGGGTAAAACGATGATTTATGTACTCTATACATAGCAAGCAAGCAGGCATCGACTGCTACGTTCGGATCGATCTAAACAGCTCGGGAAATCATGTCATCGCGTGAGGGTCCGGTGCCGATCCAGGCGATTTTGACCTGGGTGGAATTGCGTATTAGTTTATGTGCGCAATGGCAAGGAAAAGATCGCGGCGACAAGGTGAAAGTCTTTGTCGAAGCACACAGCGGGGCAAAAAGATCATGGTACTTACACCGACAAAACTTTCGATAAATTCGACATACTCACGTGCCTGCTTGGGTAGGTCATACTAAACAAAGCGTTAGTCTAGTCAGCCGTAGAATTTAGTCATCGCTTGCTTACGTAGTTCTTGACGTGAGTGGTGGGCTTTTGCCAGCCCTCAAACTCCTTGTACACGACGTCGCACTTGTCTAGGTAGCCCAGATCCGCGGGGAAGTAGTCGAGCTCCTTGCCCTCGGGGGATTTGTAGCCAACGGCGACTTTGATAGTGGGGAAGGTGTCGAGGACGTCGAGTTTCGTGAGGTTGAGACGCGTGTAGTGGTTGATGGCGTGGGAGTACTTGAGCACAACCAGGTCCAGCCAGCCGCAGCGACGTTTTCGGCCAGTGCTCACGCCCCATTCGCGGCCTGTCCTGCGTTAGAAGATGTAATACAAGAATGGATATAGGGAAGAATGATGAATGGAACCACCCCCAGGGGCAAAGAAAAACAGGAGGAGTATGCTATAGAAGATGCAGCGTTGAAAATTCGAGAAATTACGCACCAATGTCTTGCAACTTTGTGCCAGCCTCTTCCAAATCTTCCGTCTTGAATGGGCCGCCGCCAACACGGGTTGTCTTGAAAGCCGTTAATTTTGGAACCTCGCGCATATCAAAAAAGTACTCACATAAGCTTTGACGACACCAATGACGTTCCTACATGAACGTTAGCTAAGATGAAAGAGCAAATACGAAGAATACTTTCATGTAAAGCGACGCTGAAGTTCACGCGTACTCAATCTTGGCTGGGTTAATGGCGAGACCAGTGATGATACCACCAAGACCAGTGTTCGAGCTCGTCACATAGGGATAGGTGCCGTAGTCGATATCCAACATGAGCGCATTCGCAGCTTCAATCAGTATCTTCTCGTTTCGGTCCTGCGCATCCTTCATGAATTGCACGGCATCGATGCAGTATGGCGCAAGCTTCACGCGGTACTCCTTGAATCGGGCGATTTCTTCCTCCACGTCGTACTTGAGCAAGTCTCCATATCGCTTCTTGTAGCTCGAGGCAAGCTGGCGGAGCTTGCGCTCAAAAGTCGGCTCGTCAAAGATCTCGTGGACTCGAACACCGCTGCGAGCAAATTTGGTGGAAGCCGAGGGGCCGATGCCGCGACCAGTCGTGCCAATCTTTCGCTCTCCAAGCTAGTTCCCTCTTAGTTCGTGTGTCCGTGAAGGACCTCATGCTTCATTCTGCCTCTGGGTGTTTTTTTTTTCGGGGCGAGAGGATAGCTCACCTCGATTTCCTCAAGACCATCGACGGCGGCATGGAGGTCAAAGTTGACCTGGCAGCGATCGGAAACGAGGATTCGATCTGTGGTATCTAGGCCCTTTTCATGAAGCTCGCCGAGCTCCTTGAAAAAGCTGGGTACATGGAAGAGGACACCGGAGCCGATGAGGTTCACGCAGTGCGGGTTGACAAGTCCTGAAGGCAGCAGGTGAAAGCTGAAGTATTCACGCGCAAGTCAGAGAGCGGCCGGAATCGAGTGAGTCGTGGGTGGGAGGCGTGATGATCGTTACCTGTAGGAGACACCGTTTGCGCTGAGTCGCATTAGCACATTACGTCCATCGACTCGACCATTCCATATGAGTCATATATTCGCTCTAGTCCAACGGGAACCTACATGATTGAATGTCCAGCGTTATGTCCACCCTAACATGATCAAGTCTTAGTCAAGGGGCTCGGTAACCGCATGTTCGCAATTCGATCGAGAACGGAAACATACCGCCGCTCTGGCGCAGAGCTTCGTGTTGGAGCAAAGAATATCGGTCAACTTTCCCTTGCCCTCGTCTCCTACCAAAAGCCAGCGGGGTCAGTCAGATGAATCGACAAGACAATGACTGCGGGTGAAGTGGAATTCGGATTGCTGCGATGCAACATGGCAAATCTTGGGCAGAAAATGCGCAAGAGGAGAGGACAAACCCCATTGTGAGCCAAGAACTATAGTAGCCATGGTGTCGAGGGAACTGGTCTAGCAACAAAGCGATGCAGGTCGTGAGGCGATGCGATGCGAGCCAGCAAGACGAAAATGACGACTCTCGGAGACTCAAACGCAAATATTCAAATGAAGCTGACTGTAATCTATCCGAAGTCGCAAGGAGTCTGGTGGAAGGACAGATCGGCTATGTATCCTATCTAAGAGGAAGAATTGTGCGCCGGAAAAGGGAGGCTGCCTTGACCTCGCTCTAACGATAATCCGATATTTCGTTCATCCCCACACGAGATCTGTGGGGTGATGCGCCGCGATCGGCGCCTATCATGGGTATGAACCGTATGACAGATCACCAGGCCGCTTCTGTTAGGGCTTCGAGTTTGGGGCCTTCCTTGTAGAGACCGATCCATCACGTGCTGTCGGAATGGGGTAGGATATCGAAAACAACGCAACTCTGTATTAGGCGATGACGGCCGATTACGCAGCTGGCAATCAAACGGAAGGGTTCAAGATGGAGGCAAGCTTCCATGTTCACGAGAGGGGCAGAGGAGGGGCAGAACGAGGGGTCGGCGTCGCGAGTCGCGACGTTAGTCAGCCAAAATGAGTAACCCGTGAGTCCGTGACGCAACCAAGCTACCTCCTAACATACCCTTCGAGCTCGAAAAGTCGAAATTCACGGTCGCTCACCATGCTGAATATGTGAATGAACCTTCTACTCGTGCTGGCTAGGCAAGCCGCAAATCTGAAAACATCGTGCGACGACGCGTAGCGGAGACGCGCATTTCGTGTTTGCCTCTTTAGTACAGCCATCGCTCGTCTATGCGCTGGATAGGACTGTCGCAAGATCCTTCACCCTGTGACTAAATGATGCGGCTTGCTCACTGCGTCTTCCACCTTTCGACGCGCCGTTGAACGTTTGTCACGATGAGTCGAGCCACGACCAAAGTTCCTGACGCCGATGCCGAGCGCGAGGATGAGATGCAATATGGCACCGCTGGATCAGCAAAAGAAGAGCTGGAGCAAAAGTGAGAGCGCCCTTCCATCACACATCCTTATCCACGCGCGGCTGACCTGGTCTCGCAGATACCCTAATCGGCCCAAAAATCACTCCAAGACGTTGCCCTTTTCACAACTCTTCCTGCAGCTCTTTAACCCCCTCAAGGACGCTAAGAAGCAACCCGGTGCTCAGGCCCGGAAGCAAGGCCATCCCGGTGCAACATCTCTTTCGCCCCATGAGCAGCGGCGGCACATCATTGAGAGGTTCATCAGTCGGTGGCGTAAGGAAGTAGGCAACGATTTCTACCCTGCTCTGCGACTCATATTGCCGGACAAGGACAGTGCTCGCGGGGTGTATGGCCTCAGAGAGCATGTATTGGGGAAACTCTTGGTGAAACTGCTCAAGATTGATAAAAATTCCGAAGATGGTCACAACCTCCTTCATTGGAGGCTTCCTGGACAAACAATGGCCGCGCGGCTGGCCGGAGATTTCGCAGGGAGATGCTACGAAGTTATTTCCAAAAGACCCATGAGGACAGAGGTAGGCAATATGACCATAGCCGAGGTCAACGAACAACTCGACAAACTGGCAGCATCTACCGGTGACGCAGAGAATTTGCGTGTTTTGGAGACTTTTTACAACCGGATGAATGCTGAGGAAATGCTCTGGCTGATACGCATCATTCTCAAGCAACTCAAGGTGGGCGCGACGGAGAAGACGTTTATGCATCTGTGGCACCCAGATGGCGAGACCCTATTTAGTGTATCGTCCAGCCTCCGTCGCGTTTGCTGGGAGCTGTACGACCCGGAAATCAGGCTAGAGCAGGAGAATGCGGGAATTTCCTTGATGCAGTGCTTTCAACCTCAGCTAGCCCAATTCCAGATGCCAGCCTCCTTCCAAAGAATGACTGACCTCATGCGTCCGACCCCAGACGATGCTGAATTCTGGATCGAAGAGAAGTTGGATGGCGAACGTATGCAAATGCACATGGTGGAAGACTCTGCCCATCCTGGCGGAAAGCGATTCTGCTTCTGGTCACGCAAGGCCAAAGACTACACATATCTCTACGGGGATGGACTGTTCGACAGCACCTCAAGCTTGACTCGCCATCTGAAAGATGCATTCGTATCAGGAGTCCGAAATCTGATACTTGACGGCGAAATGATCACGTGGGACATGAGTGTGGACAAAATCGTTCCTTTTGGAACGCTCAAGTCGGCGGCCCTCGCGGAGCAGCACAATCAGTCAGGGTCGGATGCCTCTGGTCATAGACCTCTCTTCAGAGTGTTTGATATTCTATATCTCAATGGCAAACCACTTACACAGTACACCCTTCGTGACCGGCATAAAGCGCTTGAAAAAGTCGTCAAATCAGTGCACCGTCGGCTCGAGGTACATACCCACGTCGCCGCAACGTCGCCGGATGCCATTGAGCCCATGCTACGGGACGTTGTGGCCAACGCATCCGAGGGTCTGGTCCTCAAGAACCCGCGCTCCATGTATCGCCTGAACAGCCGAAACGACGACTGGCTCAAGGTGAAGCCAGAATACATGTCCGAGTTTGGCGAGTCCCTAGACTGCGTCATTATTGGCGGCTACTACGGCTCGGGCCGACGAGGCGGTACCCTCTCCAGTTTTCTCTGCGGACTCCGCGCGTCCCAAAACCACATCCAAGCCGGAGAAGACCCCGAGAAATGTTTTTCGTTCTTCAAGGTCGGAGGAGGCTTTCGCTCAGAAGATTACGCAGAAGTTCGACACCTCACCGAAGGCAAGTGGCTAGAATGGGACCGCAAAAACCCTCCCACCAGATACATTGAGCTCGGCGGCGGCGAAAGCAGACAATTCGAACGGCCAGACCTATGGATTCGCCCCAAGGACTCCATCGTCGTCTCAGCAAAAGCAGCCAGCGTCGCGCCCTCGGATAGTTTTGCCCGCGGGTACACACTGCGCTTCCCACGGTTCCGCCGACTACGCCTCGATCGCAGCTGGGACTCCGCTTTGTCTGTTGACGAATTTGAAGAGCTCAAGAAGCGTGTCGATGAGGAAGCCAAAGAAAAGGCCATGACGCTCGAGGACCGGAAACGTAGGAATCCGAAACGCGTCAAGCGCGAATTGGTCATTGCCGGACAAGACACGGCCCCGGCGCTGGCATCTGAATCCAACTCAGATGAAAAATCCAAGATCTTTGCGGGTCTGGAGTTCTGCGTGCTCTCCGAATCTATGAAGCCGTATAAAAAGACAAAGACGCAATTGGAGGCCATCATTAGAGAGAATGGCGGCGCGGTATCACAGCGGGCCTTGCCGGACTCGAACATGGTTCTCGTCGCAGACAAGAAGGTCGTCAAAGTAGCCAGTCTGATCAAAATCGGGGGCGTTAACATCATCAGACCAAAGTGGATCAAGGACTGTCTCGAGCAGGATGGCTCGTTTTTGTTGCCGTATGAAGAGGGCCACTTGCTGCATGCGACGGAGGAGTTGGCTGCGATTGCGGCTGAAAATACAGACATGTATGGGGATAGTTTCGCACGGGACGTCTCGTTGGAGGAGCTGAGGAATATTCTGCATGGTATGGCCCGGCCTAGAACTGAGGAATCGTTTGATCGACAAAGTTTTCTGGATGAGTTGGGCGCGGGGGGGACGGATCTCTTACATTCTAGGGGGTTCTTGTTCCAGCGCTGTGTGGTTCATGTACGCGTTGTGGGAGGGGTGGATGTGAATCTGGTGAATAAGCTGGTTCGCTATATCAAGTATGCGGGTGGTCGGGTTGAAGAGTGCTTGGAGGAGAAGTTTGCCATTTCGCATGTGATTTTGGTCGGGGATGATGCGATGGAAGTTGGGGCCATGGCGGATGAAGTCAGGAGTATAATCTCGTCGTGGGAGAGGGTGCCTAGGGTGGTGGGACAGCAATGGATATTGGGGTGTTGGAGAGAGAAGACGGTACTGGACGAGGAGGCGTTTGCTATTCGGTGAGGGCGAGGAGTCTGGGAGTGTCACGAGTGAGGACTTTTGAACCGGCGGACAAACACACGGCAGAGCCGTGGTGAGTCTGATGGTTTTTTTTTTTTCTCGATAGAGAGCCTTAATGTCGGGTTACTGCTTCAAGTTTCAATGTGTAGACATTCTTACCCATACTCAGTGTGACAAGCCTGATTGATACTAGTAAGAGAGTCATTCCTCTTGTACGTCGCTCTGAGATCAGAAAACAAGAAAATCACAGATTTAAAGATTCGGCTCTAGGCCATATAATTCAACTGTAAAAGGTCTAAACAGCTCCGAGAAGTCTAATCCGATAATGATTGAAAAGTCTTGGCTTTGACATGTGTCATGCCACTCACTCGTATACAGATCGAGAAGTAAGATCAAATCAATCGTGATAAAGTCTCCTGCGGTCCAAATGTGGCCATGCGTACGACGAGCGAACCAACTCACCAGAGTGTTACGAAGCACCAACATATTCAGTTCACTGCACAATCCCGCCTCGGAAATACCCCGTCCTCACCTCCCAATCGTCAAGAACAGCCTATCCCCAATATCTCCCAACCCCGGCTCTAGCATCCCCTCCCTCGTCAACTTGCTCTCCAAGCTAGCGAGCCACAACTCAGTACCTTCGGGCCACTCCTCCGCCGCCTTCCGTACGCCCTCCTCAGCGCCCAAGATCGACAACACGAGAATCTTCTTGGCGCCCCATTCGCGAAGCGTCTGAATAGCGGCCACACAGGTCCCCCCCGTGGCGATGATGGGATCCACTACGATGGCGAGACTGCTGGCGGCGGTGTCGCCGGAGCTGGGTATGTGGTGCGGGAGGTTATTGTAGTATTCGACTGCGTCGAGCGTGGCGGGTTCGCGATACATGCCGAGGTGGTGGACGGGGACTGCGAGGGGGAGAACAGTTTGTATGGCTGGGGGTGTCAGTAACTCAGACACATCAACATGAGAACATGATGATATTCAAGTAAAGCACCCATCGTCACGTATCGCCATGTCGAGGCGGCGTGTTGGGCTCTCAGTAAAAAAAGAGCACGGGATAGTGAACGCGCCTCAAACAAAAGACCACGGCAACATAGTACATACCTTCTACCATGCCTAGCCCGGACCGCAGAATAGGCACAATGCAGATAGTTTGTGGACCGACAGTTGAAGTAGTATACTCGAATCCCAGCGGTGTTTTATCCTTGATTCAATGGACATGCTCGTCGTTGTTGATCCATCCACAAGTCAGCACACTGTACCTAACAGGCGCCAACGCTGAGCCAATGAGACTTTCCTCATGACCGGAAAAGGGACAAGAAAGAGGAGGGTTCACTACTTTTGGGCCATCGTGGGACGACAGGTTCGCGGCTAGGGCTTCGCAGGCGAGGATAAGAGAGATATCGTGGACGAGGGTCTTGACGTCGCGGGAGGTGGTGGAGTGGGAGCGTAGCTGGCTGAGCTTGGCTTTCAGACTGGGGTGATTGGAGAGGTGGACGTTTGGGAGGGACATGGTGTCGATGACTATGGCGGACGAGTGAGGAGGTGTTTGCAAATTTTAGATGTATTGAAGGGGTGAGGATGAATGAGGGAGGACGAGAGGAGATGGATATGGCGGACGGAAGATGCAGGGCGATGACGTCCGACGGGCCGAGGAAGCTACAGTCTACATTTGATTGGGCACAGATAACGCCAGCTACGGAAGAGCGGGATGCGATTCTGATTGCGATTGTAATTTGTGGCTTTACGGGGACGGCATGGGAAAGCCAGGAACAAGTTCCAGTTTGGCCTGCATTAACATGGCTTGGAATGAGGTTATTGGCACGATGGACGAAGATGGCGATGGAGATGGATGCGGGGGTCGAGAGGGGTAAAGTCTAGGTACCTTATGGGGCGATATCGGACATTGTGCAGCCGCACTGGCCAATCAAGAAGCAATTGTGTGACGCGTCTGATGGGGTCAAGTCGTCGTTCTTCTTCAAACACATCGTTCGATCATGCATCAGCGCGAGGAGGCATCGCCGTCGTTGGCAACCCATCCCGCGACCGACAAAAAATGGCACAACGGATCCCTTGCGCGCGATCGAAGCGCAAGAGATGCTGAGCAACAAGACCATCAATCGCACGCGATGGACTCCTCGCGCAGCTGGACCCGGGCGAACAGTCGAGACGACGAAGCAGAAGCACCACCACAGCCAGCGCTGCAAAACAGTTCCTTTGAGCACCGAGCGAACCATGGCGAGGATACAATTTCTCACAGGCTATCACAGCTCTACACACTGTCCTATCTGGTGTTTTTCGCCATCATGGGCACGCTTGCCCGGTTGGGTCTTTCCGCCCTGACGAGCTACGCCAACACGCCCGTGCTATTCACCGGAATCTGGGCCAATTTCGGAGGCTGCGTCATCATGGGGTTCTTAATAGAAGACCAAATGATGTTTCGGCAGAAATGGTGCCCTGCATCGGACGATGGTGTTCTGACACCAGCCGCGGAGCAGAACCAACAAGGCGGCGCGAGCTACACAGCAGCCAAGAAGGCTCATGTTGCATACAAGAAGACTATTCCACTATACACTGGTTTGACTACCGGGTTCTGTGGCAGCTTCACCAGCTTCTCTACCTTTATTCGCGACGTGTTCCTGGCCATGTCCAACGATTTGAGCGCGCCAGGACGCGGAGTCGCTCCTGAGAGCAGAAACGGCGGCTACTCGTTCCTGGCCATGGCAGCCGTGGTCATGACCACCGTGGCGCTGTCCCTGGGCGGTCTGGTTCTTGGTGGACACTGCGCCATGGCAATGGAGCGCATTATGCCGTCGCTATCTCGGTCGATGACGCGAAGACTGATTGATCCCCTGTTTGTGCTTCTGGGATGGGGGTGCTGGATAGGGGCAATAGTTATGGCCGTGTTGCCTCCTCATGATGCATGGCGAGGGCAGGTACTGTTCGCGTTGGTGTTCGCGCCGCTCGGCTGCCTGACGCGGTATGGTTTGGCGCTTTGTCTCAACGGAAAGACGGCAGCCTTGCCGCTGGGGACACTGGCGGCCAATATCACGGGGACGGCTGTTCTCGGTATGGCGTGGGATCTTGCTCATGTGCAGAGCGGTGGCCTTTTGGGGTGTCAGGTGCTTCAGGGCGTGGAGGATGGTTTCTGTGGGTGCTTGACGACCGTGTCGACGTGGGTTGCGGAACTGAACAGTCTGGGACGGCGCAGTGCGTATATGTATGGTCTGACCAGTGTGCTGGTGTCGTTTGCAGTCATGGTCTTGATCATGGGCGGGCTGCGCTGGACGGACGGGTGGTCTGCTCTCGTATGTTGAGGCGGTGGTGGCGGCGCGAGGCCGTGTTTTGTGTGTGTCAAGCTGCGCAACCATAAAAGTCTATATACTCCATCGGCGTTTGGTCTTTAGGCCTCAAATGAATCATGCTAACTTGCTTGGACCAACAACGAAGATCTTGCTTGGCAGAGACATCACTCTCTTCATGCTTGGCCACGGTTCGGCCCGTAATTTGTGCAGCAATTGCAAATGGTTGGTCGAAGTTGCCTGCCGTATATGCCAGGGCAAAGTCGCGACCTCGGATTCTAGCTAGGTCCTTCCTTTTGAAAACGAGGAACGACATAACTTCTTACCAAAGAAAGTCTCGTCGGTACTCACATCACCTCACCATGAGTCGAATCTGCCAGACCTATCTACGGTGCGCATCGACAGCCGCGGATACTGCGCCCTCCTATCTCCTTGACCTAGCTATTCTCTGCATCCTTGTTTATTAGACAGGTCGTTTTCCTTCATTTATATATTTATTGACAACGCCATACTCAAGCAGGGACTACTGCCATGTCGGACGGTCGGTGGGCGCCGACGCGCCCCCGATGCTGTGCGACGACTGCCTCGGGGTCGATCTGTGGCGAAAAACCTCAGACGGCGTGTCCGAAATGCTTTCTTGTCTCGGTAAACAGGATGCCGCGGCCGCGATTGCTATCTCATGGCTAACTTGAAGCTTCTCAGTACTGTAGCTCCGAGTGCAGAGATGCGCATTGGTCGGAACACCAGGAGGATTGCGAAAGCGTATTGGCCGACAAGATTGCACTATCGGATGTCATGGGCGCTGGAGTAGGCAAGACCGAGAAGCCCAAGACAGCCTGGGGCAGCTACGCCGCGACAGATGTGATTCGGCTCAGCAAGCAAACCGAGGGACCGGCCTTTGACGGGCAGCTCAATATTCTATTGAGCGGAGGTATGTCCGAGCCTGTCGTGGACTTTGTGCTTACCAGAAACACTGACGATTTTCTCTTCCCCCGAGAATAGTCTTCCCGCTACGACACATGATCTACTCGGTGGTCAACTTGCCTCGCACCTCGAACCCTAAGCGTCTCAAATTCACTCTCAATGCCACTTCGTTCTTCGACTTTCAACGTACTTTTCACGGCGTAGCTCTGCTATGCTTGTCGCGAAACGATGACATGGTTAAGAATGCAGAGGCCTTGATCCATATGTGGTATTCGTCCAGGCTAACGGATGACATCAACGACCATGTGATAAGCCGGCTGGCGGACATCACCCGTCAAAGACGATCTGGTCAGGGCTCCTTCCTCAGGACGACAGATTCTCTCAGCGAGTGTGTGGTCATGGAATGGAAGCTGCCGAATGTACAACTATCGCTTGCTCTGCAAGAGAAGCAGAAGTTGACTTTTGATCGGACGGTCAACTCGTCATCCGATCTGAGTCGTCTGACGCGACTGGAGGAATTCTGTTTCCAGAAGGACGATAGGCAGAGGGATGTCAAGTCATTTTTTACATCGGCGGCTCGAATGCCGCGGTCGAGGGCCTTGGGGTTGCTACAGTGGAGAGTGGATGGCCTTTTGCTGCCTTTTGATCATCCAAAGTCTGAGTTCTATATTCCCAACTCGTATGTACCTGTCCCCGATTCTCTCATTCATGATTCTTGCCATTCCTCTTGCTTTTTGGCTTCCTCTTTTTCGTTTCTCTCTTCTCTCCATTCCATCCATTCAATCCCTTTCATCTCAAACACTTCTCACCTCATTCCTCCATCTTTTTTCCCTTCTGATTGTACCCCTTTTCTATCTCCCTGCGACCCCTCACCCCACGGCTAGGAAATTCAAGCCATGAAGTTTTCACGTGGTCAGTTGTTCAATCTAGGCAGACGTCATCTGGAGTTATTTCCTGCGGCCGCCAGTGGCGTTTTTATTTTCCCGTTTCCTTTTCGTTTCTCGAATATCAGAGACTAGAACAATGCTGATCAAAAGTAGCGCCTTCTTTGGCGAAGACGTCCAATTTCCACAAGGTTCAATAGAAGAGCCTCTTTCGGAGTGGCCCATGGAATTTCTTGACCACTTAGTCGAGGATTTTGTGGCTGTGAAAGATGTGTATGGAAAGATGTTCTACTATCTCAGGGACTTGCTTGTGCAATTCCAAATATGTTGCCGGCGGTTGAACTTGGAAATCGAGCTTTGTTGCCTCTCTCCAGGGAAGCTTGTCGGTCATCTGGACGTCAAGCCCGAGGACAGATACGACCGCATTGAAGTGAGTCTGCGGACAGTCAGCCTCGTAGTGTAGTTCTTGGAGAGAGTTGCTGACAATTGCACAGCTGGGTAACCTGTAGGATGAGGATCCTGATATTTGCTTGCTGCTTGGGGCAACTTTTCTGAACGATGCCTGGACCAACCCGTGTGCGACTTTACTCACCATGACAAGAGAAAGTGTACGGCTAGATGAAGCGAGCGGGAAACAGCTGAGCCTAGAGGAAGTCTGGGAGCTGTTCAAACCGACATCGACAGCGCTGGATGAGTACACGGTGACTATGCCGAAGGACGCTGCATTATCACCGGTTTGGTTTCCCCCGGCGAAGGAGGTGGCGCGACGGCTAGTTGGCGTACAGATGTAGGAAAATTGGGACGTGCACTCGGATCGGTAGGCGAACTGCAATGTGTTTTTGCGTTTTGTAACTGTAGCATTGTCTTCTAACCTTTTGACAGACATCTCCAAGACCGGACACTCTTTGGGTTCCATCTGCTGGCACACGACGACGTGGAGTGCAAATGCACTCTCCTCAACATCGGGTTCCTCGGCTTAGAATACATGCGCAAAAACAAAATCACCAAGCGGTGGCCCAATCGACTGATCAGCTCGCGGAGTGACAAACCCGGCCTGACAAAGTTCAACAAATATGTCGGGTGGGTCGACAACAAACCCCAGAGGTGGCTCGAGTGGCAATTAGAAGAGCGGTCCGATGAGGAAGAGTTGGAGTTTTGGTTCAACATGTGCAGTACTATGACGCTGCAAGAAATGAGAACCGTCATGAGGCATGTTGTTGAGAAGTGGGAGGCTGAAGCGCGACATGCGGCCCGGATGGCGGCTGTACCGGACAATGACGAGGTGAATCTCGATTGGATTGATGACGAGGACAGTGGCGGGAAAAAAGGCAAGGGTAAGGAGACTGGTGTACCGGGGAAGAAGGGAGATGGCAAGGGAAGCGGGAAGAGCAAGGGGAAGGAGAAGGGGAAGAAGAAGAACGGGAAGCGAGGAAGTAGATGATGTTCTGTCGTAGCCTCGTAGGGCTGTAGGAAGTCTTGAGTAGAAGATGGGAGAGGCGCAGGGGATGGACGGAAGCGTTGCTAGCGATGATTTCGGATTACAGAGATAGTACCAAGAAGGAACGATGCAGGAATGAAGCGTCGTAATCGAGTAGTCTTGTTTTGAAGTGTTGAGGATTGGAGTTGTTCGTTCGCCATCAATGTGTGCTATCTATCTACATACTATCTAGACATGGTCTAGACTTGGCCTTGACTTGGCTACGATGGACAGGCAAAGCTACATTAGCCCTCCCACTTTCCGCGTATGCACAGATCCTATCGTGAGACTACATCTTAACTTGGAAATTTACTCGTATGTGACTAAAAGATATGCTTTACCTGTAGATCAAAGCCTGTGCACAGTGCAATGTAGAATACCCACCCTAGACTATCGCAGCGTTTTAGTGATAACAGCCACTCCGCTCACAAAGTCACAAAGTCACGAAGAAAGCGGTAGGAAAAATCGAAGAGTACGCAGTTTCTAATGAAACTATTTCATATAGAAGTTCTGGATTTCTTGTCCGAAATTGGGTCAAGTAATTCATTTCCCTGGGCAGATGCGTGTATGTACATTTCGCGGCTGGGCAACAGCCAATCTGTAATATGTACCTAACCTAAGAGTGCTGAATCACTCACTGCTGATCCGACCAAATTGGCGGTGCTGTACTATCCTCGCCACCTCCTCCGTATTTGATCAAGTCTGACTTACTTAGTTGTCGTCGGTCGATAATTGTTCATGTTGAAGACCTTAGACCCTTCTGGCGTAACTACTAACTTGCGCCTTTTCTATGCCCCGTGCACAAAAACTCTCGAGCTGTTGTAATGGGTGATGAGATAACGCGGGTGACGTCGACGGTCGGGGGAAGGTTGACCGTCGCAACTTGCATCCCTACATCACGAGTTTCTCTCGAAAGAAAGGATTACCATAACCACGGGGCCCTAGCAAAGCAGCGATTACGATTTCCACGAGGAAGCCTTCTCGCGCGTGTGGGTTTACCGTTTGTCAACTTGTGTCTTACTTACCTAAAACAGCACATCTCAAGAACACAAGATTATCTATCTATCATGTTGATTGACTACCTAGAAGCATCCATGATCCATGGACCAATCCATATTCATGTCTACAGTCTATCTACACATCACGCTTCAAGCCTCCTCGAAATTGGAACTCGGAAGTTGTCTGTGACTGCCACAATTGCCAATCGCATTTACAGTTGCGGCATATTGTTCTTGCCTGTCCTACTCAAGCGCAGTCGGAATCGCGATTCGCAGGAGGAGGAGGCCGCCCGGCCGCCGCGCCCGGATTCTCCAGAGCCCACTTCTTAAACTTGGGTTGAAAGTCGGCCATGAAGGCAGTGTCGAAAAGCTCTTCGATGCGGTCGACTTTGTCGCCTTTGCTGTTGAACCACAGAAAGACGGCCTGTTCGTTGTGGTATGGTCCGAAGGGGGTGTCTCCGTCTGTGACGGCGTAGACGACGGCTGCGTTGTTTGAGGGGTCGTGGATGGTGTTGTGGATGGTGAGCTGTTGTTATACGTTAGGGTGGCTTGTGAGTGAGGTCTTGTTTGTAGGGGTATGGATTTGGAAGGTGATTTCGGTTATGTGTTAGTGGTTTGTGTGTTTGTGCTTCAGTGGGGGGTTTTTCTTGGGTTTTCTTTTCTTTCTTGGTTGCTTACCTTGAAGTTGGTCGTCATGGCCATCAGACTCGACAACAGCGGGTACAGCTGCTCCCGTCCTCGCGCTGGCTCCCCGCATCTCAGGGGCAGGGGCTTCTGTGTAAAGTCATCGGAGAGGGTGGCGAAGAAGGACTCCATGGTCCAGCCTCCCCAGCCGGCGATGAAGCGCTTCAGGGTATCGGCCTGGATTTCTGCGGGAGGAGACATTGTGAATGGCGTTGCGGGCGGGAGGAAGGGAGGATTAGGAAGGGAAAATCAAGGAACAAAGTCAGCTTGTAGCTTGTACTTGGTGATACTTGCAGGAGACGCGAGTGAGGTGTTGACCACTGACGAAGGAGTGCGGTCCGGGATGAGACTTGTATACTACTGTAGAATTGGGGGCCAGGAATGGGCCGATACACGGTGCATATGAGGGGGACGTGGAGTGAGAAGAATTGGACTCCGACCAATTGGTACTTGTCTCGGAACAGGCATCATTGGACCGGTCACCGAGACGAGTACTTCCCGGCGATGAATACACGGTGCGAAAAATTGCAATTGATCCGACAAACAAGGCGGGACGAAAGCGCAGGTCTCGCTTCCACGCCTCGCATCATCAAGGACAGCATGTTGTAACGACTTCTCTTAATGTACATTGTACGAGGGGGGAAAGAGAGAAGATATAAGGAAACGAACTAGTTTAAGAAATAGCAAGCAATGCTTTGAATGGATTTAATCGCATACGACTTGTATCAATTTTCCAAATCTTGCAAAGCTAGAAAAAATAAAACCCCCCAACTTCACAGTCACACCATGGCATCCATCACCACCACCACCAACTTCTTCGAATCCATCCCCAGACCCACCAAGACATACCGCTCCGCCAGCTACGACCGCATCTCGACCGGCCACGGCTTCAGCGGCACCGGAAAAACAGTTCTCATCACAGGCGGCTCCTCAGGCATCGGACTCAACATCGCCAAGGCCTTTGCAGGCGCCGGCGTCGCACGCATCGCCATCCTCTCCCGCTCACGCGCCACACAACTCACCGCGAAAGCCGAGCTCGAAGCCGCGTATCCCTCCACAAGCATCCTTCTCTTTGAAGCATCAGTGACAGACGCGGATCGCTTCGCCAGTGTGCTGGAAGAACTAGCCGGTGTGGATGTATTGGTGCTCTGCGCGGCGGCAGTCCACGCGCGTGTTCCCCTAGCGGAGCTTTCTGGAAAAGATGTACAGCACGTCTTTGATACCAATTCTGTCTCGACTGTGAATCTGGCGAGGCTGTATCTTGCCTCGCCGTCGCCAGAAGGGAAAGACATAACAAAGACGATTCTGCATGTGTCGTCGGCGGTGGCGCAGATGCGTGCACCGCTGCGGTCTGTGTACGGGGCGAGTAAGGCTGCGGCGGTGCAGGCGATGCAGCATCTGGCGCGGGAGCATGAAGGAACTGGCGATGGGGTTCGTGTCTTTTCATTCCATCCGGGGGCTATTGCTACGCCTGGCAGCGCTGCTGTATATACCTCTCCTGGTGCGGTCCAGTGGGAGGATGCTGATTTGCCGGCGCATTTCTCGCTGTGGCTGGCTGGGCCGGAGAGCGATTTTCTGAATGGACGGTATGTGTGGGCGAATTGGGATGTGGATGAGCTCGTGGCGTTGAAGGAGAGGTTGGCGTGCGATGACCGGTTTTTGACTATTGGGCTGGTTCTTTGAGGGGGGGGATGGGATGACTGGGACGGGCTATTATGGAGAAGTCGGAGATGGCGCGGGTATGGATGATGGGCGGAAGTTATTCTTGACCTGTGCTTTTGTTGCTCTTGTCTTTGGATTCTGGAAAGCAGATCTAGTGCGCAATCATTACGTACTCTATCGCGGGGTTTAGCTCCAAGAAAGGTGTCGATGAGGCCGCGTCTTGGGACCATTACTGATTGTCTGAAATGAAGGGTGTATGCTATTCCTCCTGCGCTCTACCTACTAAACCACATGCTTTTCAGATTCCTCTTATTGTCGTGATGCCCTCATAGGTTCATTGTCATGACCCATAAAGCAAGAGGTATGTACATACATATTCACCTTGACAGGTCCCCAACTTCTACCTCTTCTTCTCCACACGCAACGGCGGACCCTCCCGAGTCCCGAGTCCCGAGCTCCTCGGCCCCGCACCCGAAAGAATGGCCCGATCTTTCGCCACCCGTCGGTGTAAACCCACCCGATCGGGTGTTCCAGATCGACTTGTCTCAAACATACCGGGGAAGGAACCTCCTTCCTCCCCATGGGACACAGGTGTAAGTGGCCAGTGAAGAAGGGCATGCAAATGGGCCGGGGAACCTGATTGCAGAGTTTGGGTTACTTCGGTACTAGCCATCCCCAGTGACCTGAGCTGAGGCTGAGCTGACGTAGGTCATGATTTGTTCGGGAGGGCTGGAGAATGACCTTCACGAGGCACGAGGTCTGCGCATCTTTATTTCAAAGAAAAAGGTCAGAGAGGACGAAATAAAATAACGGAAATATAGACAGAAAAAGAGGTAATAGGATACAGAGAGGGCCCAGGGTAGAGAAACAGCATCATGACGGATTTAAAAAACCACACCATTCCCGACATGTCCTGGACAACCGGTTTCAACTCCGGTCTCCTATCCTCGTCTCCCGCCACGCTCGCCCTCGCAACACTGGCGACTGGACTGTCTGTATTCTTGGTATATCTAGCTTATACGCCTTCTTTGGACGCGTTGGCACCGGAATTCACATCTGATACGACGCCATTGATCGGATCATGGGGGTTCTATTCACGAAGATGGTGCGTCTTTTCTCCTACCAGTCCAGTTGGCAGTCTCTTCCTTGCCTCTCCTCACAAGTCACAGAACTGATCTTAGTCTGATA
The DNA here is from genome assembly GCA_018360575.1 of Claviceps sp. LM454 group G7. Taxonomy (NCBI): domain Eukaryota; kingdom Fungi; phylum Ascomycota; class Sordariomycetes; order Hypocreales; family Clavicipitaceae; genus Claviceps; species Claviceps sp. LM454 group G7. Next base: position 18,819 of record SRQL01000343.1, read on the forward strand.
CGCGTCTACTGCCCGCAGGTCATTCTGGCGAGATTCCGTCGCCCGCTCCAAAACCGGCCAATTCAGCTTCTGGCTCGGCAAGAACCATGTCGTCGGCGTATCTGGCGCAGCCGGCCGCAAGATGTTCCTCGATCACCAGCACCTAGACCGCATCAAGGCCGCGCCGCTCCATGGAGTCGGCCCCGAGATCGTGCCCCCTATCCATCCCGTCCACCAGTCCAACTTCAGCAAAGGCCACAGCTTCTTCCACCGACGTGTCCTAGACCTCATGAAGACGGAGCATCTGGCCTCCCGACTCCATACCGCCACACGAGAGGCGCGCACCATGTTTCGCGCCTTTGCCACAACGCAGACGACCCAGGACCCCAAGGGCACTCGCAGCGGGATCGTAAGCCCCATCGATTCCTGCTACCGTCTTTCCCTATTGCAGAGCGTCCGGATGATGTTCTGCGATGAGCTAGCCGACACGCACGAGCTATTTGAGAAATACGTCACCTTCACGCATGCGCTACAGCATCTCAACAGCGGCCATACCTGTGCCGTGCCATGGCTGCCATCCCTCGCGCACACCAAACGTCGCTACTATCGCCATCGCCTCCAGTCTCTCTTCACGCCTCTTGTAGAGAAGCGGCTCCAGTGCCAAGACCGCGCTGGCAGCTCCCGCGCAAACGATGCCCTACAGACACTCATCGACAGTGGCGACACGCTCGATTACATCGTCGTCTTTCTCATCAGCGTGCTCTTCATCTCCATTGCCAATGCAGGCAAGCTCGCGGGTGTTCTTCTGAACATCCTCTGCCAGAATCCCATCTGGCAGGACCGCATTCTTTCCGAAATCAACGCCGCGACGCCTAAATTCTGGCCTGCGGATAAGCCTGGCACCCTGGTTGACAAGCTAGATGGTATGCCTTTAGAGGTCTGGGAGGCGTCGTTCCCGTTTGTGGATATGCTCATCAGGGAGGCGATCCGTATGCACGTTTCTTTTCCAATGACGCGCTTAAATGTGTCGTCGCGTGCGATTCCTATTCCTGGAACTGGACAGGTTATTCCGTCGGGAAGCTTTGCGGCGTATAATACGAATGATGCGCATTTGAATGAGGAGCTGTATCCGGATCCGATGCGCTTTGACCCGGAGAGGTTTGAGATACCGCGCGAGGGGGCCAAGACGGAGACGTATGGCTGTGAGTTTACTTGGCCCTTTTTTTCTTTTCTTTACTCCGTTCGTTCCACTCCCATATTTATTGTGAAAGCAAGCAATCAATCGTGAAGAAAGAGAATATTAATTGGGTACACCTTTCTAGTCCTTGGTTGGGGTAATGGCCGCCATCGTTGTGTGGGTCAGCGCTGGGCCAAGCTGCAACTTACCATCAACCTCGTCTACGCGATCGCCATGTATAAATGGAGTAGTTGCGATGCCGACGGCCATTGTCTCCCGCCAGTGGATCATTCGTTTGATCGGGATCGTCATGGGAATCAGTTGGCCCAGGGGGTGTTTTGCAAGTATGAGTGCAGGGAGTGAATAAAAGAACAATGGGGGGTAAAGTAGTGGGTGGGAAAGGGAGATCTTTGAAGTTTGGCTGAAGGAGGCGGGAATTTTTGTACATACCTAGGTACCTAATGTACCTAAGGAGGTTATGTAGTGGTTTCACTGAGAGTCAGTTACCGCCGATGCTCGGGAGTCGGGACATGATCTGTTGGCGTCACAGTTGAGAAGGCGCTGATGGACGCACTGCCATGCGGGAAAGATGAGAATGGTTTAATTTTTACAGAGGATCGGATACTGACTTATGCTCATAATAAAAACTCTCTCTGTTGGAATCGCTCATTTGCATGCTATTCAGTATTTCAATTGCAACACGGCGTTGGCTGAGTGGCTTAAGCTGCCCCGAAGTGGAACAGGGTGGATGTACCTAATGTACATAAGCCTCAGCTAAGGTTTTGGGTGGTGGAAATAATGAATTCTCGCCCCAAGACTTGCGCGTAGCCCAAAACCACAGGCTTTTATTCTCCCTTTCTCTTCCTATTAGTTGATAGTCATACATAATCTCACCATATGATCTTTGTTGTAACTATCTAAAGAACCGGTATTTGGTGTTTATGGACTCATTATGTATCTTTGCACGCACTATTCCATTGCCTGTCTATCGCCAGGCCCACCTGGCACCCGTGTTACTCCAACGCTCTCTGAACGAGTAGTCGCGCCCCCAATTTAAACATAAGTTATTGAAGATGAACTAAGGGCTTTTGAATGATATATGAATCATTGCGATTGATATATTAAACCGCTGTCTCTGTAAGTGGCTGGACCCAATCGCAGTGAAATGGTCCAGGGTGGGGTGTGCAGATACATTTGTCGTGCACTTTTTTTCAGCAGGATAGCGGTTCCTATGTATGTACATACAAATTGCTATAATTCTTTCTTCTGTCACAAGCAATACATATTAAACCATGGAGGTGTCTTCATTAATTTAGATGAACATGGCATGGAGCGAGCAATACTTTTTTTTGTAATGCTATCTTATGCTATTGATGCTATCTACCTACCTACCTATGTACATTAACACGACCACAGAGCCCAAACACATTACAGCTCAAAACACATTCACACCCTCTCTCTCGAGTGACAAGTCTCACACAATCACAATCTCCTTCACCCCTTTACCACTTCCCCCCTGTCTCGGCACCGCAATCCTCAAAACCCCATCTTTCATCCCAGCACTCAAACCCCCCTCCTCAATCTTATCCCCATCGACCTGACTCCCCAGATACACCGTGCGACTAAACTTGCCCATCTGGCGTTCCCGCAGCGTAAAAGGCCCCGACTGCTCGGCCTCTCCCGCCTCCTCCCATTCTTCGTCATTCTCAACCGATCGGCTAACAACACCCTCAATACGGAGCTCGTACGTACTGGGATCCCAACTAACCTTGACGTCCTCCTTCTTCGCACCCGGAAGAGAAGCCTGCACCGAGTAGCTCTCCGGGCTCTCCAGGACGTCAATGTCCGGTGTGAATGACTTCTTGGTCTCATCGCCCTGGGTCCACGGCATGAAGCCGCCCATCCATCGTGGCCCACCGCCGCTCATGTGGTGGTGTCGTCCTCCTGCTGCTGCCGGAGACCATGGGCCTGGGCCAGACCAGCCGCCGGGCCCGTGCTGCCGGGACGGGAAGTGTCCGCCTGCGTGAACTTTGGAGTTTCCCCAGACGCTCTGGTATGTTTTCAGCCATGCCTCGTGGGCGTCTTTGCTGTTGTGGGTGGCGTATGGGTGGCTCGGGAAGTTGGGCCCGGACATAGCAGCGGTGTTTTGTGGGCTTTGTTCGCCGGGAGCAGACACATCGTGTTGGTGTGGATGACGCTGTTGAGATGTCTGCCAGGCGAATGAACCTCTGGAAGACGAAGGGCCTAGAGCGGCGAGCCAGCGTTTGTGGGCGTCTTCACCCCAGGGTGACATGTTGTTGTTGGTGTTTCCGACCATGCGGCCCATGCCTGCGACATAGAGCGGGTGAGAAGTATTTGGGTGGGCCATGGTCGCGACTCGCGATGGAGGGAATGCGTGTGGCTTGATTCAAGAAAAGGTTGTTCCTTTTGAGGCTCAAATCGATTGAGAGACTTGTATGAGAAGTTACGGTAATAAATCAGACTTCTTGATGAACTGGTGAATTTGGCGATTTTTTTGGAAGATGAAGAATATGTAGTATTCATGGATAATCATATTCACTACCTTTATATAGGTAGTATATTTCCTTCCTACATTGCCAAGCAGTGAGCACTCAGCCAGCTGAAGTCCGGTAGGCACCAGTGAAGCCTTGTGGCTAACTCCCGAACGACACGGAATATAATCCCCATCTTCCGAACCTTCTTTTGTGTGGTAACCTCCATAACCTCCGACAGTGTCACACAACGGCCCCACGGGCCACCACATCAACCACCGTGGCAACGGCATGCACAAATCACGCGGCACATGGAATGCCGGACGCGTTCGCCATGGAAACAATTGATAGCACTTTTTCCTTACGAGATTGTGTTCTTGCTGCTAAATGTCTATTTTTGCGCCATCAACGCCGTGTTTCGTGATCATCACCAATGGATACAGCCACACGCGGAGCTGTTTACCAGTACCTAATCCAATTACTACAGTGGTGCCCCATAAAAAACGCAAAAAAGCAAAACTTCCCGTCGCGTCGTAATTGCATTCTCGTCCGCGTATGTATTCCAATTAATTAAATTAATGATTACCCAAATAAAGCTCTATTCATGCTTGTTACTCGACTTCACATTCAAAAAAACACCATACTCCAATTCGTCAAAGCGATACTGCGTATGGTACCCCAAAATAGGCCCAATGTGGCGATACGCGGTCTTTTGCGTAGACGGTGGTCGTACATCCTACTACAGCCACAACTCTCGAGCCTATACCTCCGAGTTGCCCCCCCACGCGAACCAGTCAAATGTAGTGCCGAAAAAAGGATCGCCCTGCATGAGAAATCGATCGTCGAGGAAATCGTCAACGGGCTGCATTTGCGTCGGATCTAGACTTTCATTGGGCGCCACTACCGGTAGGATTTCCGTTGCCGGGGCAGGTAAGCCCGGATCGGTAGGCTCATCCTGAATTGGCAAAGCCACCGGAGCTTCTGCAATTGCATAATTCGTAACACGGTTAGTCTTGCAATGGCATACCGGCCTTGTTGTTTGCTTTACATCGTTCATGCGTGCGTACCTTGCGAGTTCACAATCATCCGAGCCTGCTCTACGATCCTGGCCGTGATACTTTGTAACCGAGCGGCCAGTGCGTGGCGGGAGCCTAGCTTGCCCAGATACAGCGGTAGATGAGCAATGGCTTCCATACTTTCGAGGCTCTGCCCGGGGTTGACGGTGGTCTTGATCACTAATTCACCCCACAGGGCCCCGAAAGCAGCTAATGGGCAGTGCAGGTATTGCCACAACAGACAGGCGTAGGGCCCCTTGTGATCTGGGATGGCATCTCCGAGGGATGGCAGCAGGTTGAGCATCTCTCGTGAGGGTTCGGTGGACAGCGAGCGCAGCTGTCGGCTGGATACTGTGAGAAGAACGACGAGGGATAGGTATTGGAAGCGAAGTGTCTGCCGACCCAAGTCCACCGCGGCTGCGCCCTTGGCAGTCAGCAGTGGCCTTTCTACAAGAGCGGCGGCTTCTATGACCTGAAAGAGTAACATCATCCATAATCAGCGCGTGTAAGTGTAGATGAATAGAGACAAGGGGATAAGAACGGGGAAACATCATAAGAGTAGTAGTTACCTCCTTCGCCTCCTGATACCATGCTTCCAGCCGCCCCTTTACTTCCAGGACCTTTTCAGTGTCTTGTCCGTAGAGCGCGTGCCACACATCAGCCATGATGCTGGACACAAGGTGCATCTGGTGCAGATAGTGCGCCTCAAACAAAGCCGGAGGATAGTCCTTGGTGCGCTTCGGTCGACACTGCATGAGCCGATTGAGTGTAGGCATTGCGATCTGGCTTGCCATTTCACGATGGAACGCCGGCGTTCTGCATAAGATGAGGGCCAACGCTTTATCCAGCATGTTTAATCGCCAGAAGAGCATGGCGCGCACATCGCTCGTCGCAGTGTCAAGCCGCCAGTGGACAATGCCCAGAGCCTGCAACATCGTACATGCTTTCGTGATGAGTGACCAGCATACACAAGGCGTCATGAACTCTTCAACGTACGTGGCCAGGATGATCAATGCCTGTATGCGCGCCGGGGACGGCTCAATCAGCAGCCTCACATCGTTGAACGCCAGCCAAAGATTTCTCCGCAGCTTCGATAATGTGGCCACGCGATGCGTGTTTTGGGCCTTGCTATGCTCTACGTAGATGGCGACGCTGTAGAACATGACTAGCCAGCTTCGATCTTGCACCTCCTGTGGCCGTGATGAGGCCAATTGCGCGTAAACCTCTGGGGATATTGTGAAGATCAAGAGCTCCTCCTTCTCCAGTATCAGGTTGAGGTCTGCATGGAACAAGCCACATCAGCATACTAGACAACCACTTGCCAGATTCAGACTCGTGTCATTGACCTACTGTCCAACCAGCACCGAGTCTGCGACTCACTAAAGACGAAGAAATCGGCAATGGGTGCTTTGCTGAGCTTGTCAAACGCCTCAGAGCCCTGCCAAGCTTCCGTGTATTCCTCCAACAGCTCGGCAATGACTCTGACAGATTGGTGACTGCGACTTGGAATCATCTGCTGCAGTCGATCATACGCCGACTCCGTATTGTCGGCACCTTCACATGGACGCCCTGTGGCTTGATCCGAGATGGTCTGTGGCGTAGTATTTGAAGAATACAAGGCGCTTCTGGTGACATCTTGATTGGCCCGGTTCCGTCTTCTCGTGCGATGAATGACTCCCGATCGAGAATAAGCGCAAGCGCGGCCCTCGGATGTGCAGCGGCGGCATCCTGCGAGATGCCGTGAGCACCCAATCTGTGCTCATGATTTGGATTAGACAATAGAGACATGGAGACATAGATCCGACGCTGAGATGATCAGAATGGAAGACATGAGACGAGAATCCCAAAAGTTCGGACCTTTCGTGAGTGGCAGTTATCACACTAGATGCGGTCGGTTAGCTGTTTTGCCTATGCTATGCTTGGGGCGCGTCGCCAAGTCGTCCACTCACAGAATACTGTGCGTAGGATTCCGACATTGCTCCGAATAAGCTGCGTCACGCGTCGGTCGGAGGGGCGATTAGAGGAGGTTAGAGACATGAGCATGCACGGAAGAAGAGAGACGAGACAAGACGAGGACAAGGCCCTCGTTCCGCAGACGGACAATGCGGGAGTTGCGGGTTTTATGTGTGAAGGGTGCAATTGAGGGGGGAACTCTTGGAGCGTTTGGTCTTTGGTGGCTTGGTTGTTAACTTCCGCGACTTGGTATGTGTGTATTCTTTAACTTCCGTGTGTGCGCAACCAACAAGAGCTGCACTGCAGCTGTCTGCCACTCGTTGCGATTCGTGTGGGACCACCATCTGGCGCTAGACAGCCCCCTGCTGCATAATCCCTGGAACCTCACTGATCGGGTGGCGGGGCTGCCGCAGAGAAGGTACAGACTACAGTACATTAGGTGCCTAGGTATCTTCCGTAACCTCCGCCCCAGGGTGTTGCACTGCTGTCGATGCGATGAATACCAAAAAGATGGTCAATCCTTGTGATACGACAACTTAATATTCATCTACGTTGTTTATTCCGTTCCCGTTCCAATTTCGTCCCTCTGTGCGAGGCTCAGTTCATTCTTTAAAAAGTGGACTTGTTCCGCGTCTTCACCCTTTCGCCCAGGTTTTCTTCCAACAATTGAATCCCACAACCAACTTTGGTTATTCCGCTTTCAGTATTTCTTAGCTTGCCCTCCTCGAAGGATACTCTCAGACACGACATCATCTCTTGCTTCTATCGATATTCTTTCAAACACAGGTGACGGACTCGTCCACTATTCACCATCATGGGCAAACCCGAACACGGCAGCGCAACGGCCACCGATCTAGAACACCGAGCGACCGAAAGCTCACTTGAGAAACACGATGTCGAGGCCGCACCACCAGAGCCTGTCAAGCCCGTCGACCCGAGCCCAAAGCAGTCGACTTTAAAAACCACACTTCTCTTGGCTTCTGTTTTCTTGGCCATGTTCCTCGTGGCCGTGGACAGAACAATCATCTCAACGGTACGGCATTCTCTTGAGAAAGACCACCATACCTTCTGACGCAAAACTAACTCAAGTCATTCGAACAGGCTATACCCAGCATCACAAACGACTTTAACTCGCTAAACGATGTTGGTTGGTACGGCAGTATATACCTGCTGACCTGCTGCGCGTTCCAGCTGTTGTTCGGAAAGCTCTACGCCATGTATTCCTCCAGAGTGGTCCTTCTCGTCAGCATCATCATCTTTCTGGCTGCTTCTGCGCTTTGTGGCGCGGCGCCAAACTCAGAGGCCTTCATCGTCGGCCGAGCAATCTCCGGAGTCGGCTCTGCCGGCATTTTCGCAGGCAATGTACGCTCCCTGAGCATTCCCTCAATTTTATGTCAAGCTTCAAGTTTCAACATCTTATTTATTTATTATGTAGCCTGCGCAGTGGGGCTCGCTAACAAAACTTTTTGTCTACTCAGATCATTGCCATTGTCCACACGATCCCACTCGCGAAGCGTCCAAAAATCCAAGGCTTGATGGGCGCAGTCATGGGTCTCGCCACCATCATCGGCCCTCTGATCGGTGGGGCCTTTACTACAAATGTGTCCTGGAGATGGTGCTTCTACATCAATCTTCCCTTTGGCGGTGTGGCCACGGTCGCCATTTTCTACTACTTCAAAGTTCCGAACCGAAGCCCGGCAGCAGACCTATCGCTGAAACAGAAGATTCTGAGCCTGGATATCCCGGGCACGTTTCTACTTGTGCCTGCCATTGTGTCTCTTCTTCTAGCACTCCAATGGGGTGGCCAAGTATACGATGTAAGTTTGCCATGACCCATGAGAAATTTCTCTTTCCGTCACGTGTGACGTATAGACCACCAGTGCTGACAATTACTCCAGTGGAACCATAGATACATCATTGTACTGCTGACCCTCATGGCGGTCTTGTTTGTCGGCTTTATAGCCGTTCAGATATGTCTGCCCAAGACAGCAACTGTGCCACCGCGTCTTCTCATGCATAGAAGCGTTATCGCCGGCTTTCTTACAACCATTGCTGTTGGATCTTCTCAATACATCTTTGGTATGTGAAGACCTTTCCATTCCTGAGCTCCGTGTTCCATCGACGTGCTTTTTCTAATTAAACGACTTCTAGTTTATTATATCCCTATCTGGTTCCAGACCGTCCGAGGTGTCAGCGCCGTAGACTCCGGAATTCAGCTCCTGCCTCTCATGATTGCATTCGTTGTCGCCTCCATTGTCGGTGGCCTACTGAATCAAAGAATTGGATACTACACCGCGCTTGGAATCTTCGGCTCTAGTGTCATGGCTGTGGGCGCCGGCCTCATTACCACTTGGCATCTCGACATATCCCAAGGCAAAGTGATTGGATATCAGATTCTTTTCGGCTTCGGCATGGGTCTTGCGTTTCAGACTCCCAATCTCGCCGTCCAGACTGTGTTGCCTAGGCCCGAAGTTCCCATGGGCATCGCGCTGATGTTTTTCGGCCAGCTTCTCAGCGCAGCCATCTTTGTGGCCGTGGGCCAAAACATACTTGCCAATCAACTGCTTTCCCGACTCGTCGGTATTGATGGCTTCGAACATCTCAAGAGCCTCATCTTGTCGGGGGGTGTGACGGCTGTGATTGATGCAGTGCCCGCGGAGTCCAAGCACAGGGTCCTGGTAGCCTACAGTGATGCCTTGCAGAAGGTGTTCATTGTCGGACTGGCAATGTCTTGCATTGGCGTCGTCGGCACGTCCTGCATGGAGTGGAAGAACATTCTCAAGAAGCCTGCGCCTCCGCCTGCGCCTCCGGCTGCCCCTCCGGCTGGTGCTCCGACTGAGAGTGCGCCTGCTGAGAGCAAAGCGGCTGGGCGCGCATAGATAGACGTGACCAGGAGGTCGAGGTCATGGTTGTTGTATACGAGGCGGAATGATCGCGAGGGTCGTGTTTTGATAATGTGATATCCGAAAATGGCTCATGTGAATACCCAAATAGCGCGCAGTGAATTTAAGCAAAAGAGATCTCAGATCAGTGATGGAAGGGTTTATTTCGTAGTAATAATGTATAGCTGGCACAAACCTTACACTATGTTTGCGCGACAACAAGAAAATCACTTCTCAATGGTTCTTGCAATGTGATTGTACAGAAGAGAAGCCGGCGTAACTTGTCACGCTCTTTTCTACCTACTCCGGAGTCCCTACATCTCCTCCAACCTCGGCAAAAGATATCCAGATCGTTACTTGGCCCATTGTGGACCGCCACACGCAATAACTTCTCTCAAACGTAAACAGACTACCTAATTTGCGTGCTTGAGATGCGCAATTGGGCATCATCTGTAGAGTTTTTGCGGGGTAAAGAGATGGCGGCACGTGAATGAAGCGGTTGACGCGATGCGACGCCCATGGTTCTGGATTATTTTACGCCTCCTGCTGAACATGCATCGACCCCAAACGCGTGCCCACACTGTGCCTCTTTGAGCTGTAAGGGGCTTCAAATTTTCCATGAGTCAAGAGAAGGTTCATAGTCTTGTTATGTGTAAGTTTGAAGGCTTGTAAATTATCACTCTCCTAAGCTTACTACCTACGAGCTTATGATAGTCACAAATTACAATGGTAGGGATGTGGCCTTCACACTTTTCTGGGCTTGTGTGAGAATGGAAACTGGGAATTCCCAATTTCCTTCCCAATTTCCCTTGCCAAATGAGCATTCCTATTCGGACAGCATAAAATTACTAATCGGACAGCATTCTCCATAATTCTCGTGACACTCTCCACTTTTTATGTACCCTTTCGCTCGTAGACAGTGTTACAGTTCAAGGAAAGCACACTGCTTGCTCATCAACGCCACCAAGAAATTGTTCATCATCATTCTTTAGCATCGCGCCGCGACTCCCACGCTTTCAAGCCGCTAGCAATGTCTTCAACGTGCCTTCCCACATCGAATCCGATCAAGCTGCCGATTGGCAGGCTTCTGTAAGCACTGCCGCACCCATCCCGATTGGTGAAGTCCGCGAAATCCCACCGTTGCCGCC